>JASSUY010049980.1:0-20233 GCA_032466535.1 Forpus xanthops | reverse complement strand
TTGCTCACTGCCCCAGTGAAGCTGAGTCAAAGGCTGGATTGCTCACATGTCCCTTAACTGACAAGAACGCTCCCACAGCCTGGAGCTCAAACAATGAGCACAGAGGAAACGGGGGCAGGATACTTTGAACTAACAGCACAGAAGAGCAATACATGGACACTTTTGTGCCTCTAACCACAGACTGTTGTCTCTAGCAGCAAATGTACAGCAAAATCAGAAACAGAGCTGAGAACCATCCCATATTTTCAGTTCATTGACCTATCCCAGGGGGAAAAGTACAAATCACCCAGCTCCAGCTATCATGCCCAGCACAACACACAGTTTATGTATTATTTATCTTACATGCATCATTCCTCCGTTTACCTGAAGAGAGCTCCAGAACAAAGCACAATTTATTCCTTGATTAGCATAGAGACTGTCTGCCTTTGGGACGTGGATGTGTTTCACAGGAAAGAGAATGTGAGCACTTGAGCAGGGTTCCTGATAGCTGTGGCAGGTCTTCTGCCGTTCCCAGGAATTAAAACCCAGAGCAGAGGCAAGCATGTATGTCTTGTTTGGGTAGCTGCACCCTCAGTGAGCCAAATATGCAAACCTTTGCCGAGACAACAGCCTCCCACTGACAGCAGCACTGACCACACTGGGACACATTCCCATTTCCTTACCTCCCACTGAGTTCCTAAAGGAGCTTAGTACCTACAGCTTGGAAGAAACCACGACAGAAAGTTTATTTAGGACAAGGATTCTGATGTCTATTAAGCAGGAACAGAGAACTGAACCTGTTTGGGTTTTATTCCCCAGAGGCAGGGAGGTTTTATTCCATTACAGCCCACTTGCAATCTTTTATATTTATGCTGATAATAATAAGACTTTGCATTTATAGAGCGTGCTACAAACACACACATCCGCCATTCCTCTTGAAGTCCGGGAGGGAAGTGCTGGATAGCCGTGGAAACAGGGCATAGGGTGAAGTAGCAGAGTCCATAGTGGAGTAAGGATGGGCACTTTGGATCTCCTGGTTCCTCTGCCTCACACTCATTCTTGAATGGTCTGTTTTCCAAGGAACTTTAAAACCTTGCATGGACAATGTGGTCAGTACATTTTTAGCTTGGTTTTCCTTGGAAAATGGTTCATGTAACCACACTGGTTGCCAACCTCAAGGGGCTTTCAAATCTGCTAATTGGTTTTAGCCAAATTTGAGAAGATTAATGGTTTCAAAGCTGGTCCTATATTCCTGCACTTTTGGGAACCAACAATTGAGCAGAGGCCTTCAGGTTAGTGTCTCCAGAGAAGGATAACATGACTGCTTTACACTCTGCTTGGCAGCACCAATGTACATACATTTGTATGTACACACATCAACATGCATGTTTAGTGACAAACCAACCAGCACATGCACAGGTCAGCTCTTTCCTTCCTTGTGGACTTCTACAGGGATGCTCTGAAGAACACTATCTCCTTCAGCTAAGACACAGGCCTCCTAAGTGTTTTCAACAAGGAGTTCTTTTTGATAGCATCAAAGACAGACATAAATTATTTAATGCAGGGCAACAAAGAAGAAATATTCGAGCTCTTTCCCAGAGATGAAAACATCTTTCATTTGCAGCCAATAGTATCTTGATTGCGCAAAGATCCAAAGGATCACCAGCTACCTTATTATCACAATCAGAAACACTTTATTATAATACATAGCTTCAAATCTGATCTGGATTGGAGAAACAACTCTGAAGCAAACAAAATTAGATTATTTCCATCTTGTTTCAGGAATATCAAGTTATAAAGCAGTCAAGACAACATCCCTTCTGCTTGGATCCCTTAGGTTATGAAAACTACACAAGATGCATGTTAGCTTCATGTGCTAATGCGTGTTTGTCCAGAAGAGCACCTAGACTACCAACATCATCCTGAAAGGGACTGAATCTATTGCATGTTTGAACTTTTTCCTTTGGAATGCAGTGTATCAAAGCAGGGGGAGGGTGCACACCAATATCTCAAGCTAGGATGGAGTAGGGATGCAAGCTCAAACCTGGAATCAGCCTGAATGGCACCTTATCCAGCCTCTGCTACCAATGGCAATGGTTAGTGGAAAAGTCACAGCAGGTTATTTGTACTGATTTTTAAACTGGTTCCAGCACACATTTTGTATCCAATGTATCAAGGACAAGTGGATCATTCCTGTATAATTCAAAACCAGTGGTTTTACAAGGACTGATTGGGTCAGAACAACAGGACATTTCCTCAGGCATACCTCAATCACACAGGACTTCAAGCTTCACACGCAGAAGAGAAGGCAGGCCTCAACCACAAGTCAAAAGCCTTCTATGCCTAAAATACCCCAAGGACCAGCTCCGAAAGCAACCCAAACTCAGCAGGAAGCATCTCCCTGATTTTAGTGACTTTTCACTCAAAAGAAAACATTGCACTTGTACAAGACACATAAACCCACCTAACTTGCTTATTAAAACAAATACATTAAGCTCAACACACCTTTATGTTACTAGAGTTTCTTTAGAAAATAAACCCAACCTGTCAAACCCTACAGAATATCCCGATCCGTGAGAGGCCTGGAGCTGTGCTGCAAGTCCTTTCTCTCGGAGGTTGACAAGGAAAAGCCCATTCTGCTGCTCTGTACTTGTGAGAGGTAATCCCAGGTGCACTGGGCTGCAGTGATCAGGGATCAGGTGTGAACAGGACAGAGGTAGGCAAGCCCCAACAACCTGTTAGGAGACACCATCACTGCTATTTATTTCACACACTGTAGCCCAAAGCTGGTAGCTGGTTTATGCAACAAAACTAACTCTGAAAACGCCAGTACAACCGAACTGAGCAGGGAACTGGGTGTCTAAGTGGGCAATGGAGTTCAGAAAAGAGAACACTGGGGTAAGAGAATTTCTAGGGTTAATTCATGAATCAGTTGCCTGAAGAGTCGTTCTCTTGGTTTGATTCTCGTGTTAGCATTTGAATGCAAGATATGGCAATAAGATCATATGGAATATGCATGAGATTAGCTTGTTGCTCTTAAGACGGATGTGAATTCACAGTAACACAGTTGATCCTAGTTCTCAAGTTATTTGTTCAGATTTGAAGTGATGCTGTACAAGAAGACACTGAGTACCAGCTCAAATGCTCAGTGGCTGATGAACCCCCCTACGTAATAGCCCATTTGTAAGTTAGAATGGGCTATATTCCAGTACCTGAAGGGGGCCTACTTGGATGCTGGAGAGGGACTCTTAGGGACTGTAGTGATAGGACATGGGGTGATGAGTTCAAACTCAAACAGAGAAGTTCAGGTTAGACATAAGGAAGAAATTCTTTACTGTGAGGGTGCTGAGGTCCAGGCACAGGATGCCCAGAGAGGTGGTGAATGCTCCACCTCTGGCAGTGTTCAAGGCCGGGTTGGACAGAGCCTTCGGTGACATGGTCTAGTGTGAGATGTCCCTGCCCATGGCAGGGGGGTTGGAACTGATGATCTTAAGGGCCTTTCCAACCCTAACTATTCTCTGATTCTATGACATCTGTGGTCTGACATCAGCTTTACATAGTTACACGCATACTTGTTCAGTGGGGCTGGTAACCTCAGGCAAGGAGCTAGTCAAGAGCAATGAAGTCCTGTTCTAATACCCTTGGTCCAGACTGAGTGCAAGACTGTATCTATTCTTCCAGGAGACACCCTATTCTCTAGCTTGATGCCTATCATGGGTGCAGAGGTGGTCCAGGATGTGTCTTCCAAATCCTGCTCCTTCTTACCAACTTTCCTCAGGAAAGGGAAACCTTCCTGAATGCTGCTCCCCACAACCTTCAGCATTCCTCCTACACTGGGAGCACGTCTTGCAGAACTGAAATAAAAAGCCCGATGGGTTGCATCAGCAAGGCAGCTTGCAAAGGGCCCTTGCTTGCTTGCACAGGGGTTTGACTAGACAGCTGCTGATAGCTGTTCACTTTTACCAGTGGAAAACCAGGTGAAAAGCCCTACTTTATCAAGGGGACACACTACACAAATGTAATCTTCCTTCAAGTCAGCAGGAATTCTACACAGCATAGAGAAACGTGGATCTTTACATGTTTGGCCTACCTTTAAAGGCAAAATATCCTATGGATTTTTAGATTTGTTCAACCAGTGTGGTAAAAACCCGCTCTCTCCGGCATCTGAAGGCTGGGTTTTCCTCATCTCTTCACGCAGTACTTAGGTTCCACCTCGTGGCTTTCAACAGCAATGAACAGCAGACTAGATAGGCATTTTATGGCCTAAATGCTTAATTTTCAATCTGTGTGTCTAGCTGCAGAAAGATCAGTCTTTTTTAGATATACAATTTCTCTTGCTATCTCCTCAAAACTTCTCTTGGTCCTCCGGTGGGCCTTTTCCAGCTACAGATACTCTACTTTAAACATCTAAAGCACACGGGTATTGAGTTTAATTAAAGCTTACTGTTGTGCAAATGGCACCACGGGTAGGGACCAGCTAAGAGCATCAGGAGCTTGTAGACAAGCAACAAGCAGCACTGATGTAGCTGTTAAAGCAGTGGCTGGTCCCTCCGCAGCCAGGTCCCAGCAGGGTATCTGCTCAATACTAGAACTTGGTTGGGACGAACCAGGCGAGGCACACCTCACTTAACCACTGATGTCCTCAGCATCTACTCCTTTCACAGTCAACTGAGAAACAAGCACTTGCAGACCATGATTCAGATGAGTTACCTTAGAGGTCTAACTTAGATGAGATGAATTGCACCCTAGAAGTGTCTTCCTTCCTCACTTCCATTACAAACAGAAGTTACAGGGCTTGCTGACAGCACGGTGCCTCCACCTTGAATCCTACCCAACGTGTAGGACTTAACACTGCTACACACTGTAGCTCACCTTGCAGCGAGCTCCAAGCAGGCAGTAGAAGGACTCTGGAAGCAACCACAGCAGTTACAGAGCGCACTTATGTTAAAAAGCAGCAGCAACAGGTACACCTACTACCACAGAAAGCTTGAATTCGACAATGTTCTGTTCTCAGAATACATTTCACCCTGTTGCAGGGTAGGTTTAATTCATAGACAGTTCTGCTCCTGCCCACCTGAAGCTTACTTGTATTTCAGTTCCCTGAGGCACTAGCACAACACTGCCACAGCCATCTTACTCCTTCAGGAAGGGCTCTAAAGAGGCACCATCTTCAAAGCAACAGGGGGAAAAAAGCAACCAAAGAAACATGAAACTTCACAAGTTTATCAGCTGCCACACCAGGAGTCAAAAGTGGGTATTTTAAAGTCATTTTAGTGTTTTACATAAACACCAAGACAGAGTTCACCAGAACCAGTCTACTTTGTCCAGAGAGATCACATCCCTTTAAAAGAGAAGGTGAAATCAGACATAAACCAAGAGGAAGCTGCCCCAGTGCGTGATTTGTTGAGTGTGGGTTGGATGAAAGGTCTTTAACTCCTTAATGCAGCCTTTTCTGTCCAGTCTCATTTCAAGGAGCCTTCCTCCTGCCTGCACACAGCTGGAGGCTTGCACCCAGCAAATCATGTCTGCTTGGCTAGAACGTGCAGCAGAACAGCTCTGATTTACAACTGCCTCTCCGTTTCCTCTCTCAGCTCACCTCTTCACCTAAGCTTTAAAGTGGGACTGCATGAGACAGACTGGCTCCTTTATGCAGAGAAAAGGAGGAAATCTTTGCTGGTTTCAAACCTTCTTACTCTATAATGGGAAGCTAAGGCTGCACACTGCCCGTCCTGCCGTTGGGTTTATACCCCGGTCAGCCTCCTCTTTTCAACACAATTATACCCATTTTTCCATAACGCTTATATCACAAAACCTGAGAAGATTTACCAACTTGACCACAACCTCTCCGTTTAAACTTCTTTTTAAACGCTCGGCGCAAAACTGCACGTTGCACAGCCTCACCTCCCCAGATGCTGATCCTGCCACAGGGAGCAGCTGCTGCAGGCCCTGCTAGCCGGGTGGAGAGCACACCGGCAGTCCTGGAAGGGATCCTCGCATGAGGCTCAGTTGGCCCATGGAATACTTCTCAGGGCAGTGGCAGCGTTCCCTCAGGTGCGCTCACCCCTGACAAGCGGAACCCTACAGATCACCTGGGATTTGGATCCACACGTGCCTCAGCCACCCGTGTGTCTCCCCCATGGAGGAAGGGTGTGTGGAAGCTCCAGGGCCGGGCTCTCAGCAGGAGGTGCCTCAGTGGAAGGGCCCTCACGGCCGCCCGGGGCAGGACACTTACAGAGGCCTGCGGGCCCTGCCCTCCGCCGCACAGCGGACACAACGTGGCTGCCGCTGCTCCGAGGCAGGCGGAGAGCGGGACGCTGGTGTCCGCCGGGGCGGTGCTCCGGCTGCGGCAGTTTCACGGCCGAGGCCCGAGGCGTAGTGACCGCCGGAAGGACCTGAGCACGGCGGGGCCGCCATGGCACGTTGGTGCCTGCACCGCCAGCCGCAGCGGAGACAGACTGGAGCCGTCGGCCACCGTGGTAATGATAGGTGGCTCCATAGCTCAGTGGTTAGAGCACTGGTCTTGTAAACCAGGGGTCGCGAGTTCGATCCTCGCTGGGGCCTCCTTTGTTTTTACCCCTTTTATTTTGTGTTTTCCGTTTTTTCTGCCCTAAAAACGCATGAGGGGCAGAGGGGAGGAGACAGCGGCCAGCCGGTGATCCTTCCCCGCCGGCTGGAAGCCTCAGCTGCGATAGGAGGCAGCTGCTGTTTGCATTCCAAAACGCTGCGTCCGGAGGGTGGCGGTACGAGACAAACGTTACCGGGCGTTGCTAAACGTTAATGTGCGCTGCACAAGGACGGCGTGTACTTTGGCATCCTCTTAGAGCGAGGGCAGGGAGCCAAGGCAGGGCCTGGCCCTGCTGTACAAAGAAATACACCTCTCTGGGAAGTAACATCTGGGGCTGCTACTGCATAATGCAGCCCCTGGTCTCCGTGCAGCAGCAGCACATGGCATGTTAATTCCACTGCATATGAAGGAGCAGCTCCAAACCCACACTAGTCCTAGGGAAAAGAAGAGGCCTCACCCATCCTTCATGTGCAAGCCAAGAGATGCTTTCCAGCATCCTTTGGAACCTGCGCATCACCCTATCTTGGGAAAAACACTGCTTAAAAGAATGGTAATGTCTGAAAGACAACTACTCTTAAAATACACTCATCACTGTGTTTTAGTTAGAAGACACAAGAAGGGAAGGTCACTGGCATGACCATTCTGTATTCTCTGAAAGCTGGAGGCACTTGGATTTATTAGGCTGTCATACACAATCAAATCCTACCTGTGAATGTCCATCACAGACACTCATCACTACTTACATGAGAAGAGGACATCAGAGCAGGATTTGCAAAGACATTTAATAGTGGGAGGGTGGTTCTGTTGAGGTTTAATAAGACATACATGGGAACTGCTACCACTGACATGGATGGAGCTAGCCCTGGGAGCACTGGCACAAGTCAGATGGTTCTCTTCTATTTGGTCACTATTCAAAACATTTGTCTCCCCATCTTAGAAGTGACTTGCTTTCATTGTGAGATCACTGAGCTTCAACAGCTGCTTCTTTACCTGCCCTCCTTCCTCCTCTCCCGTTTTTCCTTCGCAAACGCTTTCTTTGGAAGAAGGTTCTTGGTTCTGGTTAGGTGGGAGCTGCTCTTTTTTGGTGAAGGTGGTGCTGGTGTGATGCTGTTAACATGTGCAACCTTCTCCTGCTTTGGCGTGTGAGGGTTAGCCTTAGCTTTGATTTTCTGTTTCTTTTTACCAGATGCGGCTGGTTTCGCTGTTGCTGCCTTTATTTTGGTGGATGGGGTCTTTTTACCTTTCTGAGGAGCAGCTGCTGGGGTGGCTGCAGTGGGGGTCGGAGACTTCTTAAGAGGCTTGGTTGTTGAAGGTTCATTAAGCAGGTCAAGAACAGTCTCTGAGGAAGGCAATTAACATGGTTCAGCATCCCCACGCTTTAAGGCAAAAGGCTCATTCAAAGATATTATTGATATAAACCTTTATTAGAGCTGCAGTTAGGAGAAATAGATGACATTCTGAAAAAGGAAATACTGTATGAACCTCTTCCACCAACAGAGGCCTGGGTTTCTTGGAAATAAAAAGTTTAAATTTAGAAATGATTCATGAGTATTTATGGTGAAAAAATGCAGGCAATATGACAAAAGCTCGCACACGTTTGGCACACTGAACAATATGAACTTTTCATGTTACACTAATATCTGGAAATCCCATACAAGACAACTTCAACCTGCTAAACACTGTGTCTACTCCATAGTAAGATGCAGCCCCTGGTCTAGTTGCATTAGACATAAGACAGAAAAAGGCCAGGAAAAAGGAAGATTTAGTCCCCTAGATGTAAGAGAAGAGATCAGGTGACTCAAGGAGATTATCATAGAGCCAGGGACAGGCACTCAAAACTTCACAGACCAAATCCCATGCCTGAAACAAAGCCATCAGTTCCTTTGTGTGCCTGTTTACGCTATTGCTTGGCAACACTTTGGGGGAAAAAAAGATAATTAGAGGCTGGGATTAAAAAAAGCATGGTAGGTAGCGGATGACAGAAGCTCACATTACATGTGATAACCCAACTACAACATTACTCCTGCTCAGTGCTTTAGTTTTCTCCTAAAGACTTTAGTCACATATCTCTAAGATGGTTCTGTGTTTTGCTTCTCAGGAAAATCAAAGTCCAGCAACTTACTTGCATCAGGAACAAATGGTATCCATTTACTCTTTGTTTTCAATGGAATGGGCCTGTATTAACACTTCCCTGGTTGAGCTCTACTTCAAAAACAGAAGGACATATACAGATATCAGAGAGTGTTAAAGAAGTTTGTTTATTCCAGAGGCACACATAAATCCCCCATTGTCCTGTGCCTTTGCTGGAAGAGGCGTGAAAGCATTTTAGGTACCTGGAGCGTAACATAGGTGGAATTCAAGAGCCTAACTCAGGACTATAAACCATAAAATCCTTGTCTGATTAGCAGTAGCATCTAGGAGGCTGCACCTTCTCTTTCTTCACCCTTCTGGCCAACTTTCTGCCATCAGGAGAGCTGGCCAGAATGACTTGATCCAACAGGGATAGCTGGTTGGTTTGTGTGGGGCATGGGGGCTTGCCTGCATGAACTCATAGCCCACCACCAAATTCATGGGTGCTGATGAGGTGCATTCAGCTACATGTCCTGCTGCTGGAGGCACAGTGCAATGCTGTTTCTAGAAAACTAGCGGATGCATTGGCTGAACTTCAAACTATCAGTCACTTTGAGCTGTCCTCACCAATACTGGCTCATGCATCCCACTTTGAAGTAGAGGGGTCTCATTCCTGCCCATAAGGCTTATCAGTGACAGTGCTTTCTGCTCACTCAGGGTGCAGCATGAGGATCCCTGTACATCCAATGGAATATTCCCACACAGCCCCACAAAGGTTAGTGTGACCTTCAAAGGGTGCTGCTTTGGACACAACACAGTGCTGCAGCAAGAGCAGTGAGATAGGAAAGGCACAGGCTAAAAGGGAAGAAGCAACATCTGCAAAGGAAGCGTATCCACGTTCTTCCCCTGCCATTCCCTGATAACTTCCCACAGTACAAAAGCATCCAAAGAGCAGCACATTTTCCCTGAGGTAAAGCTGTCACATGTTCAATGACAGGAAAGGGGTACAAAGAAGTAATGGACCTGTGCTTTTTGTTACCTACCAAGGGAACTGCTGCAGGACAAATAGGAAAAGGCTCTTCCAGTTTGGCATGCTCAATGGCACAGAGCAAAGCATGAGTTAAGGCATCACATTTTCTTGTGATTAGCATTCTCTTTCAGACAGGAGCAATAGCCAAGTGGCCCTACATACCATTTCAATTAAAAAGGTTACCAAAACGGGGTTATTTGCATTGCTTGTGATGCTTGGGCAGGGGAGAATGCTCCCCTCTTTCCTCTCTAACTTTTAAAGGACTTTCTTCACTCTGACAGAAGGGATTTGGTGCTAATCCAGGCAGGGGGCATTCTGCTGTCTCCAAGGCAAGCTGAAGTGGAGACGCAGGGCACTGCTACCATCAGTTTTCCAGGGTGGTTCCTAGGAAAGGCTGAGTAACCATTAGGCAGATGGCAGTGGCCCTGCCAGCATTTTGAAGGAGGTTATTGGGTGTCTTGCTGCCCTTGCCAGCACGTTTGCTGAAGTGTGGGCAGGAAGCAGGGAGCGTGCCTAGGCTCACAGTAAGACAGAATGGAAGAATCCCATAAACAGCATTAAAATGCAAAGGAGAAAGGAAAAATCTCTGCTTATAATACAACAGGAGGAGGCCAGAGTACAACCCTGGATCTGGAGGTGTTAGGACCTTGCTCCAGGTACAAGCAAGCCAAGCCTCAGAGGAGCAGTCCATGCTTTGCACACCCTGGACAAGCTAGCAAAGTGCTTTGGTGAACAGACAAGGCTGAGCAAAGCAACATCCAGGCTAAGGTAAGCAAGGAGAACCAAAGAACAAATTCCAAACAGCCCAGGGAATAAATGCCTGGTCCTGCTCTGGCGGTGAAGGACATGAAGTTCCAAAAGCACAGGGAAGAGCTGGCTTCTTTCCACAAAAGCCCTCTGAGCACTGGAGCCATAGCAGTCCTGGCAGGAGTCACTGTGACATAGCGTATTGCTGCACAGCAGTTCTTGGGTAGGCAAGGCTCCAGGGAAGGCTCCCATGGCTGCTTGCGACAAAGATGCATTTCTCCCTTTACAGGGGGAAGAGAAAAGGATTTATCACCCCAATAGTCTTCACGGCGCATTAAGGAGCGGCAGAGGGACTGCAGTGGGCTTGGGGTTTTTGGTTTGAGGTTTTTGTGACACGGAGGATGCTTAAGATCACAACTTTATTTTTTGCAGTTGAAAATAGTACATTTTGGCAGCCACAGTTAGTGCAGTTCAAAAGCTTCCTGCAGACAATAAGCTGTTAAAGGCAGGAGTCTCCTCAAGTAGTCGCAGCAAGTAAAAGACCACATCTCCTATTCCCAACACCTTGGTACAGGGACTGAGTTAAACATGCAGCTTTGGATTTAACTTCCCAACAAAACAGGACTGGTTTTCCTCCGTTTATTAGTGCCCAAGATCTCAGCAACAGCACAGACACACACATGAGTACTGCAGCTACATTACTGGGTGATGTGAAATCCATTTAATGCTTTTTAGCAAGACTCAAAAGCTTGGGGAGGGGAAACACTTGCATAAGCATACTTATTATTGGAAAAACAGACCTTAGCAGGGGTAACTGCTTAATGGGGAAAGAAAACATTTTGCTTAGAAAAACTCTGCTTCAGGCTCTAATTACTGTTTGAACACTGCATAAAGCACTAGCCTTCACTCTGTAATAACTAATCTAGAGACTGCAGATTATTTATGTATATAAAAGTGCATCACAGATAGTTGATGTCATCATCCTGAAGAATGAAGACTGGTACTTTTAAAACATCTCTGTGCTATACTTTAGATGTCGTTTTGATCCTTATTGTCCCAGACCTTTAAGTTATCTAAATTCTGTCTCTTTCCAGGTGCACAAATATGATGAGTGAAGAATAAGTTCACTAAAACTGCCTGAAGTTGCACCAGGTGTATGGTGGATGAACAAAAAAACAAGGACTGGATGTGGAGGTCAAGTGAGATTATCAGTAGTACTTATTCTTTCTGCTGCGATAGCTGGAGAATGTATGGTGATTATAGAAGAATTCAGCATGGAAAAACATCTTTACTAACCTTGCAGGATCAATAAACTTGTAGAGTGATCCATGTGGTGCATAGGCACTGGGATAAGAAGTAGACAGAAAATACAGCTCACCTAAATGGAAGTGAAAAAAGAAAACTCAGCCTCAGGTTCAAGTGCCCAACAAAGATCACAGTTCTCCACTTCCCTCTTGCCTTGCTCTTCACTAATTCACGTGGTCAGAAAATCAGGAAGGTGCTTCAGACATTCCATCAGTCATGTCTTACTTCCAAAAAGCAGGAGTTGGTCTCCCTCTGGCCTATGCAAGTGGACTTCCAGAGGCACCAAATGATCTCGTGGCTGCAGCAGGGCTCCACACAGAACCAGCAGCTCTCAATCACACAGTGCCTGAGTGGGACTTCCAGTACCTTATGTGAGCCACCCTCCAAAAGGTTACTTTCCTCTGTATAAATATGTATTCTTTAAAGCTTGTTTGTATCAAAGCAGCAGCCAGAAGCTACAAATAGAGGGGAAGATCACACATCAAATATTTAGCCAGCTTAGCCATCAAAAAAAATCCCATAAGAGCCAAGCTGGCTAATCCATAGAGAACAGAAGCTTCTTATTCCCATATGGTTGCTAAGGAGAGCAACTATGCCTCATGCCTTCCCTTTAGCACCCACTAGAAGAATATCCAGGCAAATTATAGTGGATTACAAAAGAGGTGAAAGAGTTGTCTTTCGAGTTACATGACAACACCGCAGCGGTTTCTAAAAGAACAACCAGTAGAAGAGACATTTAACATGCACCCATTCCACATGTTGTTAGAACAGTTAAAAACTGCATGTATTTCACAAAGAAGCCTGCATCTCCCCACATCTCTGATGAGACATGCTGGCCAGGTGATCCAGGATCTTACATTCAAATCTCTTCTGCTGAATCATGATGAAGCCTCAGAGCTCACTAAAACACATGTGTTCTCAACACCCTTGCAGCTACTTTTTGTGTTACATAGCTCTTTGAGGAAACTGCACAAAAGTGAACCAAGTGTCCTTTGGTACTTCTACTTTGGTGAGAGATCTCGTCATCAAGATCACAGCAATAATCCCATATACTGAGATATTTCCACTGCATTTTAAAATGAGTAGTTTTCTTCATTTCCCCCCAAAAAACCCATGGTCAATAATCCACAGTGTGAAGTGCTGCTGTTGTAAGACTGAGCAGTTTATATTAATCAAGTAGGAGAAATTCAGATAAGCTGTAAGAACTCAAGTGAGGATGAGCTGTTACAGTTAAAGAACAAACTGCACTGATACAGTGTTTTCACTAATGAAATAGCATAAACAGCAAAAGGACAGGGAAAGGATGAAACGGGAGTTCAGACTCCTAAAAGGACCTGAAGCGCTCAGACTGCAAGTTCATGTGAGGATCTGTGCTGAGCTCTCCAGCAAGCCTGTCTGCAACAGCCTCACAGGAAGGAGACCTCTCTGAACTACACACAGAACCTACCCGCAGTGCTGAGTTAGACACAAACCTGTTTGCAGTGCCTGCTTTCAAGTGTGTGAGGAGCAACGTAATCCTATACATTTGCCCTACAGTAAGAACTGACAGCACAGTTTCCAGTAAAAGAATGGCTAGCATGATGCCTACCTGCTTCATCCTCAGCAAAAGAGATGATGAATTTGCTGTTAAGAACTGATCATTCTAGGGAAAGCACAAGTTCTTGTGTGGCCAATGCAATCTTGTTTCTTCCACTTATTCCTCACCTCATCTTCCTGTAAAGCCATAAGTCGACTAAATGAAAAATAAAACCAAGTCTTACATTTCCATTATCAAAATTAGTTCCTGCCAAAATTATTACTAAGAAAAGTGGGGTGATTGGCTTTAATGGTTGTCATTTGGAAAAACAGACATGAACAAAAGCAAACTTATCCTTAGAACTCTAAACTGGAGGGAGAGGGACTCTTCAGCACGGCACGCTAGACTACTGATTAAATATTAACCACAGCAAACATTATTTCCACTCTGCTTTGAAAAGGGTCTTTAATTAGAAAGAAAATAATGGTAAATGAAGTTTCATGGTTGTTTTCTGAAGTAAATATTTTGACCCATTGCTTGTGGTACAAGCTCAGAAAAGACCCTTGAGACTTTCAGGCTGCCACTCAGGCCAAACCCAGGTGTCTTGAATCCAGTGCCAATCATCTGACATAAGTAAGGAAGTTTAAATAGGAAAGATGACTTGCCTAAAGAACATAGTTATGTATGTTCAGAAAGTCAACTGTGTACTAGGCTGCATCAAAAGGGGCATGACCAGAAGTTCTTTCCTGTAAGGGTGGTGAGGCACTGGAATGTGTTGCCCAGGGAAGTTGTGAACGCTCCATCCCTGGCAGTGTTCAAGGCCGGGTTGGACAGAGCCTTGGGTGCCATGGCTTACTGTGAGGTGTCCCTGCCCATGCAGGGGGTCGGAACTGGATGATCTTAAGGTCCTTTCCAACCCTAAACATTCTACAATTCTATGATTCTACGACTGTAGCGATAGGACAAGAGGTGATGGGTTCAAACTGAAACAGGGAAAGTTCAGGGTAGGTATAAGGAAGAAGTTCTTTACTGGTACAAGTTCCCCAAAGAAATGCGAATGCTCCATCCCTGGCAGTGTTCATGGCCAGATTGGACAGAGCCTTGGGTCTAGTACTGTCTAGTGTGAGGCATCCCTGCTCATGGCAGGGGGCTGGTACTGGATGTTCTTAAAGTCCTTTCCAGCTCAAACGATTCTATGATTCTATGAAACGTGGATTCTAACCAACATGTTGTTGTAACAGTCAAACAGAGAACTTAATCTAATACATAGACATCCAAGAATCTCATTTACTCCATCTCAGAAGGCTTTGGGATACTCTGATATCCTTATTTTGCCCAGATAAGGTAAATGCAAGTATAGAGTGGTAGTTGCAGAGAAGACAGTCTCACCCGCTCATGAAATCACCAAACATGTAAAGACCATTCAAGTTGGGCAATTCACATCCTCTGTACACATAACCTCCAATAACAGACTTCCCCACACTGCGGCCATATGCAAATATTGGAAGAATGTCATCTGTTAAACATAGAAGAAATAATAAGAACATTTACGGATATAAATCCAGAATCAAAAAGCAATGGGTCAATGACACTGACAAGCATCAACATTACTAGAAGAGCCAGTACAGATGCACAAACAGTATCCCCAGGCAACTAGTAGATTCCCCAGCACTGGACACATTTAAGATTTGGCTGGACAGGGTGCTGGGACACCAGGTCTAGGTCATGCTTTGCCCGGAAAGGTTGGACCAGATGACCCTTGAGGTCCCTTATAGCCTGGTGTTCTCGGATTCTAGTTAAATATCAGTGGGAATACAGTAATTTACTCCAGGACAGAAAAGACCCAGGGGCTTTAAGGAGCAACCTTATTGAGACTTGTCCATGATAAGTTTTCATAACACATAGGACCAAGATTCTCTGCATCAAGCCAGCAATGTAGAAAGGCATCAGCCTGCAGAAAGTCAATATTAGAGGTTTGTTATTGCACTAATCATTTTAGCAGGGATTGTCTTTACAAATTCCACTATTGTTAGAAAAGGAATAACATCAAGCAACTGTAAGTTAACATTTTTATAAGGTTTGCTGACATTCTCAGCACAGGATGCATGTGTGACCTCCATTTTATGTCTCATAACTCATAAGACTTACAAAATAAAGGCTTTGATTCTGGCAGCATTAAAATCAAACCCTTTCTTGGGTTGGATATCAGATCCCACAAAAGTCTTGTCTTGTCCTCACTTATTTCCTGTGGCTCAAGTAGTCTCTGATCTTTAACCATGAGGACAAAGATCACAAATGCAATTCATTAACAAGTATAGATTAACAGAAAAATCTAATTCAGATTTGTTGGTAAATGAGTATTGGGCCTTTGAAAAAAACATAGCCATGGCTCAGAGGTTCCCCACTTACACCAAATCCATTGCCTTCCTGACTTCACTGGGGAGGCTCTGTCTGCCTGCAAAAAGCATGGGCTTTGACCTAAACACCTTGTCCAGCGCAGTGTATGGAATGGAATTCCCTGAATAAGCAGGGCATCATTTCATACCAGCACTGCAGGGATGGGGCGAAGGAATTTCTGCTCTTAAGAAGTAAACAATCTCCATTTAACACACAAGTCTGGATTATTTAACTTCACTGGAAGAATGGTGCTATAGTCCACTACATACATATGCAAAGTACATAAGTAATCTTCTTTGAGACACTTCTTCCTTACCCAAAGAGGAACTGTGGCAAAGCTTTGTGTCATAGCATTCAAATCCCTCCTTTGCTCTCCAGCTGTAGTTCCCTCCTTTAACATTCAAACATTCGCTTCCTTCAGAGCAGGTTTCTTGGGGTCAGATGTATAGAAATCCTGGACCCCTTTGTAGTATGGTTCATTCATCCTCTGTGTTTTATTAACTGCCAGCCACAGAGCTCAGCATTCGCTCAGGTTTGCTTACATTCTGTTTTTCTCTCTGAAGTTTATTACTTGGCAGGAGAGGAACCCTCCAGGCTGCCTCTCTGGTATTTCACACATCACATAGCTGAACCCTCCCCTCTGGGCATGTCTTAGATGCTTAGAAGCACTCTTAGATCAAATCCTTACATCTTGGCTTAAACTGGCTGAGAAATCCTTCACCAAGAAATACAAATAACAAAAAATATGAACTATGATACCTATATACAGAACATTCTAATCCCTCCCCATTTTTCAATTGCTAACTACCATTTTACTCAGCTTTTAAGATGCACCAAACCTGGGCAGGTTTCATATAGACTGAAGAAGGGTTGTAAAATACAACCCAATTAAGGCAGCAGTTAACCTGAAATATAAGTAACTTCAGGCCAAGAAGTTTAACAGATATTGCTATTACCCACAAATACAAGTATACATTCAGGGTTAAAATAAGAAGAAATTCAGAAAGAGTGAAGGAGTGAACACACATTTAAGGCACCAGTACAACCCGCAGTTGACTCTGATGTTCTGTGTTAACCCTGTAGTTAAGCTCATTGATTTTAGTGGGTTTGATTGCAGCGGATGTTAAACTGATTTAAGGATGCATAACATTCTTGCCCACTTTCCCCTCTGGTGAAGGATGCACGAGCAATCCCTGCAGTTAGTGAAACACAGCATCAGCTCTGTGTGCAGGACAACCTCATGTGTACACACTGTACCCAGCCTGTGTTTGAGAATGACATTTCCCCAACTCTGCTCTCCCATGGTTTAATCACAACCAAGCTCCTTTATCACTCCACCAAAACCAAACGTTTTCCTTTGACAGAGACATCATTACACCAAGGCAACAGCACACTCCTCACCACTGCTGCACCACATGAGTTCAGGCCAAGCAGTGACCCAAAGAAAACAAGTATCTTTACTTTGCAGTTGCAGGAGTCCTCTGCTAGCTGATGCTGCTAGGAAGAATCTTTAGCATGCACACACTCACTAAACGCTTCCATACAACAGAAGTTACTAGAGAGCAAGGCTCTGTTATCGGTCCTATTGCTTCTGGGACATGAGTAAGGAATAAAGCAATTTTTAAAAAGGCAATTAGAGTCTCTCCTCCATGCAAAACCTAGGAGAAACTACAGCCAGTGCACAGACATGCATACAGGATCTATCTGTATGTAGCTTAAAGAAGTCATAACTCCCAGTCCTAGCTTCAAAATGCAACTACCAGTGTAACATGATAGCTGAGAATATTCGGTTTATGGAGTCATTATTGGGAAACACTCGTTTTAAAAACCTCTGGGGTTGTAACATGCTTCTCTTTTGCTGTGGCTCTAACTTACAGCACTGCCAATAATCCTGTCTCTGCTTAAACTTCAATGAACTGGAAACACCAATCACAAGACTCAGCACTGTCACAAGATAAAGCATTTTAAATCCAAGTATTTATATCTGCTGAAGCATCAGCTTATCTCAGTTATTGCTCTCATACCTTGCAATCAATCACCAAAGTTAAGGCATTAGTGTCCTGTAGCAATTGTCTCATATTGAAGCCACAACAAACAGGATCAGTGAGGATATTTGCATACTCTTCATTTGTAACTGCAGCTTGAGAATTCCCTATACTCTTAATCTCTTTAGCATTACTGAGCAAGTTGGGGGTAACTGACATTACTAGCTACTGGATATTTCTATCAGGAGGCAAGAACGCTCCTTGCTGCACCACTGATGAGGGCAGAAAAGCCAGCACAGCCTCAAGTGCATTCTGACAATGAGGGAACACACAGAGCTTACTACTTACATTATCCAAGGACTCCTTGCAGTGGGCAGTCTGGTTTTGTTTGGCCAACACACCACCTCAAGTCATTCTTTAAGTGAAACAAAGGACCAGGCAGGACTTCTCATCTGCGATGGTAAATGGGAACACCAGTAACAGAAGTCCCTGAAGAACTGTAAATTCAAACCAGTTCATAGCATATCAAACCTCTGATTCCACAGAGAACACTCCAAGGGTAAGGCAGACACTTCTGTACTGACAATGTGCTTACATTGCTCTGAAGGCTGAGACAAGTCCTGCCAAGGTCTTCAGAATGAGACGGCTGCTCAGAATAGAGAACCTGGTATGGCAAATAGCTTAATGTTTAAGAAACTTTGTTTTAAGGCACATTTCATGAGTCCCATATTAACTCAGCCTAAAATCCCAAATAAACACTCAGCTTTTAGAGGCAGAGCTGTACTTATCCATATACTACCACACTATTAAAAACAGCTTTATTTCATTCCCAGAAGTGGTTCAAGCAGTTAATCCACCAAAGTTCTACAGACCTATCATTAAAACAGAAGTAGTATTTGGAAACCATTTTGCTGTTGTTTTCAAGCTACCTGGAACACCAGCTTGCAATAACACATTAACATTTGCTTTCCAAAAACACCAACACTGCATATTTCACCTAATAGGCACGACTGCAAAAAGATTCAGTAAGCCTCTTCCACCAAGTAGAGAAGTTTGCAGTAGTTCTGTGCCTTTGCTCTTTCAAAGCATTGCAACATTAGCCTCCCTCTGCAGCCATGCAGCTACAGCAACCCTTAACTCTCCTACCAGTCATGGGAAAACAAGTCCTGAACTGAACACAAGGATAGAAAATTGCCTTTGGATACATTGAAGTGCACCATCTCCTCTTTGAAGAAGCTGCAGCAGATCTTCACAACATGGAATTCTTCTCAATATACAATGCACAAAAAAGTGCACAAAAAAGCCTCTCCATTTTCCATACATTTCAGGAAATCATCAGTTATAAGCAGCAACCTATGCAACCTTTGCAGGGTGAGAAGGTGTTTTCACAGTGTACCACATGCTTAATGCTCCTAGGTTAAGACACTACACCTATGAATGCCACTGCTAGTTCTGAATGGATTTTAAGCTACATTCCACCAGTCACTTAAATCACCATCTCCACACCTAAACATGAGGATCAGGCCTACAACACTGCTGACACAGAAACTCCACACCATAAAACTAATGTTTCAATACGTATTGGAAATCAATACTGCTTGCATTTCACACAGAAAGAGAGGACTAATCTTAAAGAAACTCCCCAACCTTATCAGTTGATTAATATTCATTTTATTATAAAGTAAATAAAACCCAAAGCATTTTTTTTACAGAAATATATTAAAGTCTAGTCCTGAGTCAATAGGTGCTGCCTAGAAGTCCTAGATTGTCAGCTACAGAAGTCAGTTTCACAAAAAGCACAAGAACCTTAAGGATGCCTTCTAATCAAGGTTGTACAGAAGACTCAAAGACCAGATATTTTCATGTAGACAGGATTGTGCTTATGCACAAACTTCTTCAGTATCCGAAACGTTTTCATCTGAGCTTTGCAGCCTTGGTGGGATATGTATTTAAAGTACTTGTCATCTAAGGGGAAAAACAGAAAGGCATTGTAAGTTATAGCATGATATAAGCAGATACAAAATGCTTTCATTGTTTAAATAACATGCAAGCATTAAAGTAAGTTTTCAGTAATGAAAGGCAATAAAATAATCCGATAGATGCCCATGGCATGGACTTGGAACTAGACGATCTTAAGGTCCTTTCCAACACAAGTCATTACAGGGTTCTTTGCACACTGGAGCATAATTGCAGCTTTAAATAACCTACCCTCATTTGACCCAGAAAACATTCTGTATGTACAGGACAAGGGGTGATGGGTTCAAACTTAACTCAGGAGAAGTTCAGACTATATATAAGGAAGAACTTCTTTACTGTGAGGGTGGTGAGGTGCTGGGACAGGCTGCCCAAAGAAGTGGTAAATGCTCCATCCCCGGCAGTCCTCAAGGCCAGGCCGGACAGAGCCTTTGGTGACACGGAGACAGGGCCTGAGGCCGGGCCGAACCGCGCAGCGGAGCCGAGGGGCGCAGCGGAGCTGCAGGAGGATGCAGGAGACCATGCAGCGCTTCCCAGCGAGGCAGAGGAGGAAGATCGGGACGCAGACAAAACGGAGCTGGAGGTGAGAGAGGCGGCAAGTACAGCAGCTACAGCAGCCCCGGTAACAAGTACAGCAGCCTCATTTGAGAGCTCTGAAGGGTTTG
>JASSUY010049976.1:18799-48136 GCA_032466535.1 Forpus xanthops | reverse complement strand
CAGGGGACTCGAGCACCTCCCCTATGAAGATAGGCTGAGAAAGTTGGGGCTGTTCATCCTGGAGAAGAGAAGGCTGCATGGAGACCTCCTAGCAGCCTTCCAGTGTCTGAAGGGGGCCTCTTGGGATGCTGAGGAAAGACTTTTCCTTAAGGACTGTAGTGATAGGACAAGGGGTGACAGGTTCAAACTTAAACAGGGAAAGTTTAGATTGGATATGCGGAATAAATTCTTCACTGTGGGGGTGTTGAGCCACTGGAATGGGTTGCCCAGGGAAATTGTGAATGCTGAATCACTGGCAGTGTTGAAGGCTGGGTTGGACATAGTCTTGGGTGGTATGATTTAGGGCAAGGTGTCCCTGCTCATAGCAGGGGGTTTGTAACTAGATGATCTTAAGGTCATTTCCAACCCTAACTATTCTATGATTCTATGATAATTAGAGAACTCTTCAACCTAAAATAACTTACAGAAAGAGTTAGCTAGTATGGGTCACATGAAATGAAGACTGGACTCTTTTCTGAGTTTTAGGTGTGTCAGTTAAACATCTGTTTTGAAGCTGAAATAACTTTTTGTGTATTCAGGAAAAAGATGACAACATAGAAATCATCTGACTGTATTTCACAGCAACACACAAATATTTTGTATCACTTCAGTGCTTAGAAAAGGTACTTAAAATGCTATTACATAGCTTTAGGCTATCCTTCTCAAGAGGACTGAAAGAACAGTCCAAGAACTTTTCTGGGCCATTCATTTTCTTTTTCAAAACATCTTAGAAAAATGAGACATTGCCAGAGAACAGAGAAGTCAAAGTCATGCCAATCAGTAAAACAATATGACCAAAGCTGCATTAGTTTGTTTATCTACACTGATGTTAGTAAATTTATGAAAAAGCTAATAGTGAATTTAGAGAAGGAAAAAAAAAAAAACAAACCTCTCCAGAAAATGAAAATAAAGAGAATGCTAAAATAAGTCTGTAAATTTTATAGAAAGTGTTTTGTAATTTCTACGAAAAGTATACATATTTTCATAAAAATTTTGTTCAAAAGAAAATTGTTTTACAATACCATACTTTTTTCTATAAAGAATGGCCTAGTACAACGTTGGGCTTTTTGTTTTCAAATGAGCAGTAAAGGAAATCAAGGTAGTTAATCTTTAAGAAATAGAAATCTTTTTAATGGTGGTAGGGTATAATCATAAACGGAGACTCATTATCAAGTATAAATGAAACATCTCAAAAGAAAATAATGGTGAAATAGAAGTAATGAGAAGTATTGACCATGAATATTTATTGCTTCACCAAAAAAAAAAAAAAAAGCCTAAACCAAAAGCATATGAACAAAAAAGGGAAACTTCTAAGAAAAAAATAGAGTGAATGGCTTTTAATTCTGATTTCACAAAATTGCAAACTTTGTAAGGCATCTGCTGTAGGAAAGTATTAGGGATTTCAACATGGAAGTATCCTGATTTAAAACCAAACAATAAAAACCAAAAAGGAGCTTCTAGGGTATAGCTTTTTGTGCCTGGAGAAAACTGCAGATTGTACTGTGAGTTGCTTTCATTGGCAGGTGGATACCAGGTCTTTAAACAGATAAGGTCACACGTTCCCTAAGGGGGAATTCAACCAGGTATGTTAAAATTTCTGCTCTATGTCAACAGAGCTTCCAAGCTTCATCTTTTAAGCAAGACGAATTTAAAAGCTAGCAAACACATAATCTTGCAAACAGGCCAACTTGCTCAAACAGATCTTTACAGGACTCTGAAATATTATTTAAAAAAAAAAATCTGACCCAGATCACCTGCTGAGGGAATTAAGATTCAACAATTTCTATTATCAGATATTCTTCTGCTTAGATTGGTGACCAGTAGACATCACTTGCTGTCCAGATCTTTCACTTGATCAGCAGGGACGTGATTGGCCCACAAGCAAAGCCAGGAAAGACAGAATTCCTTGTGAATAAATTGTCCCTTAAGAAATCTATTTGGAAACAAGTAGGGAAGCTATAAAAGGAGGACTGAGTGTCAGAGATCAAGATCATGACAATGGAGGATGCATGCGGGGTTATTAAAGAAAGAAGTAGGGCAGGTGTGAAACTCTGCAGTGGCACATACAGTGATGAAAGAACCTACCATTTAGCAGGAGGGTAGCTTATGTGCTTCTCTTATCCATATTGATGGTTTTTCATCTGAAACAGCCAGCAGTGAGTGACAGCTCACAGGTAGGCCCCTCCTAACAGCATGAGCAGGGTCTGTTGACTACACCTCATGTACCTCTGAGGAAACTTGAATTCAGAGTGTTAGTAAAGTATTACCAAAGTTCATTTACCACTTCAAATTATTGCACCAGGAATATTACAGGACACTGTTTATGTAAGCAAATTTAAAATTATGATGAAGCTTTGAGACAAGAAGGATTGGTGTTCTCATCAGTCTTTGGTTATAAACTTTGTGGCTCAGAATGAAAGGTGCATCCTGTAGGTGAAAGTTTGGCTGTGAAGGTGGTGTTACCAGTGATCTTTGTTTTTTCTCAGCTCTGGAATAAAGCTTGAGGAGCCAGTGTGCAAAACCTGTCTGTATCTCATGTAAAAGTAGGAATGTCTTTGACTAGTGGATTTCTGAAAGAAAGTTTGATATAAGGACTCTATTTTTTTGCTGTTTACTGAGCGCAGACAGAATGCATGAGGTGTAAAAAAATAGTGAGAGGTGATCCATGCCCCAAAGCATTCATAGTCTGAATTAGTGAAATAATACACTTCAGACATACAATACATTTGATAACCAGATGATAAATTTGGTCTTCAGCAGTGCAGCTGTCTTTCTGGCTTTCTAATCATCTCTTTCTGGATTAATATCAATAAAGCTAATTAAAGATACATGTGCTAAAAGGAACTTAATGAAGATTGATGGCTTGAAACACCTGAGGAAATGAGTTTTCAGAGTGAAAGGAAATACAGACAAAAACCCTTGTTGATAGTGCAAGTCTATGAATCTAAGGAGTAAGTCTGGGAGAGTATACAATATTCTCTCTGAAAGAGTCAATGTAAATCTTTTGTAAGTACTGTGCTGCTTAATAGTTCAGTTTGTCTGCATGACTGTGAATACTTAGTGCTCAAAAGTATAGCATAGGGGGTTTATTATACTGAAAAGCTGCATTACTTACGCATTATTTGCATGCTGAATCAGTAGATTTCTCAGATCTTTAATTTTTCAAGAAAAAAAAAAGCTTTTTGCCTGTTTCATGTAAATTTTGTCTTTCAGTCATACAAAATCCTTTTTACTTAACAGAAATCTCTAAATACTTCTACATGTCAAGCCCTTTAAACCATTGCTTTAAAAGTGTCCTTACCTTTGCAAGGGAATTTTACCCCTCTATCTCTGAGCCATCTGATGTCATTTGCTGACTACCTTATGCTGGACGATTTACTGCAAGGAGTTGCCAGGCCAGTAATTTCGAATGCTAGGCTGGGCAGACAAGTATGAAAAAAGAGTTAGTCAGGGTAAATGGGGACAGGGTTTACATGTCGAATTTGGTTTGGGCAGCTAACTAGCCCTGATAATTAAGAAGCAGCAAGTGATTTCTCTCTCTTGTGTAAGATCTCAGAAATTCTTCTAATAGTGTAAAAGAGAACTAGGCAGGCACTCTGTAAGAGACCAGCAACAAGAAGAAATATGCCTACCCATCATATAAATTTTTTTTTTTATTATTATTCCCCCCATCCAAGCCTGGGGGTGATGCAGTGAGTGGTTGGACTTGGCATGAGGTCATGGGGGTGCACTGCTTGGTCAGGCTGGGTGGAAATCAGTTGGTGAGCTCTTGTACTCTTTCCTTGCATTTGTCTTGTTATTATTATTATTGGTGGTAGCAGTAGTGATTTATGTTATACCTTAGTTACTAAACTGTTCTTATCTCAACCTGTAGGAGTTGCATTCTCGATTCTCCTCCCCATCCCCCCAGGACTGGGGAAGAAAGAGGGGGGAGTGAGATTGAGAGCCTTAAAGCATGACAGTAATAAATACTGAAATATTTCAATGGCTTGGTAGAAGAAGTAAAAAAGTGAGGATGGTTGGAGAGAAAAGTGTTGGAGAAGGAAGCTATTTTTACATTGGTGTTGTGGTAGCAAAGACATAGTTCAGTTCAGAGAACACTGTCTTTCATAATTGATTAGAGATTGGGGAAAATGCAAGGTAACTGAAGGGAAGACCTCTAAGGATTCTGCAATTTCTGCCTGACACAGACCCAAAGATTTGGAACAACATGGAGAAGTAGCATAGTATTCAAACATTAAAGTGGTAAACAACCACTTGGAAATTACTGTGGCACCTTAGGTGTAATGCTATTATTTTGGGCATAGCTTTTCACATTTGATTTTCTGTGCTGATTATATGAATGATGATCCTATTGATTTCTCTTCTTTAGTTGTCACTTTTGATTGGGCTATCACATAGCTGTGTCTGTGTTAATATAATTTACTTTCTTTTAAACATTTTGCATGAGGCAGTTGAATGGAATAAGAGTGGAAGTACATTGTAGTAAAAAGTATCTTCTGGCAACTTGTTATTCATTTATTATTACATCTGAAACAGCATCTCTTTGCAGCATTAAATTTTATTCTTTCATAATGTCAACTGACAAGTAGAGTTTAGCTTCCTTTCATGATTATTTTACTTCCTTCTTAGTATTTCTAAACTACAAAATTCATAAAAGTTTATTTGACCTGAGAAATATACTGTCTTTCTGTCTCTTCCCTGGTGATCTGGCTAGCAGTCTAAGTCAGAAGGACCATAAGCACTGCAGAGCTCAAAATAATCTTTTTCTTTTTTCCTTGGGACTGGGGACAGAATTTTGCAGTTTGTCTTCCTAACTGTTTAAAAAGGGTTTTTTTTAAACAAAAAAACAACAGACTGAACACTTGGTTTTAAAACTTTTAAGCTTCATATGGCTTTTCTTTCCTACTCTTCCTCATGTTGAGTTTTCAGTATATGTATAATTTGTAGGAATTACATTAACTCAAAGAGAGTCTAAAAGTAACTTCGGTTTTAAAACAGGTACTATTACTGATTGTGTTCTATTTCCAAAATATTTCAAAAGTGATTTGTATTTTTAAAATGCTGTATATTATATATGAATGAAGACTTTAATATCTCAGCTACCCTATCAGCAGCTGACTGGCCAAAAGTCAGAGCTACTGACCAAAAGTCAGGGCAACTGACCAAATTCATCTATGTTTTATAGAGCAACAGATGGCACTTGCCTTAGTAGATGAAGAAAGGAGAAGTCTTACAAAATGAAGTGAGACAGTGATATTCTTTAGGTTGAGATGCCATCCTAGAACAACAGAGTGAAAGAGAGGTATCTTGAGGTCCACTCACCATGAGAATTAGGGCCATAAGCTCATGGAAAATGTGAGGATATGTCATATCTTGAGGCAAGTAACAGTATATTCCAGTCTCCAAGAGTTTCTGCAGCAATGACATTCTGTTATATAGAAACAGTGGTCTCATTTCTATAGCCTTTTTTCTAAACATTGTGATTTTCCTGAAAACAGTTCCTTGCTGAATCTTACTTTATATCTGTTGTTTTTATTTTTTTTATCTATGCTTTAGATAGTTGGTTTTTTGTCCAACTTCAAACTGTCAAGAAAAAGAGAAAATGAAATGCCTGACTTTGGCAGGTTCAAAGAGAACTTGCAAAACTTGTGTTCTTTACTTACGTATATTTACATACTTATATGGGTAAATAAACCTTCATATATTTAACAAATAGAACTTATTACATGCAGACCTTTGAAAAGCAATTTTAATGTTAGTTTTTATGTTGCTTGTCAAGAAAATATATGTAATCAAAAGGTTGCTTTTATCAAAAGTTTTCAGGATTTTAAAGATACTTCTGACATAGGTCTAACGGACATACTCCCATATAGTTCTGGTGTCCTCGACATAAAAAGGACATGGAACTGTTGGAACAAGTCCAGAGGAGGGCCACGAGGATGATCAGTGGGCTGGAGCATCTCTCATATGAAGATAGGACAAGAAAGTTGGGGCTGTTCAGCTTGGAGAAGAGAAGGCTGTGTGGAGACCTTATAGCAGCCTTCCAGTACCTGAAAGAGGCCTATAAGGATGTTGGGGATGGACTTTTCATTAGGAGCTGTAGTGATAGGACAAAGGGTAAGGGCCTAAAACTTATACAGGCGAAGGTTAGATCAGATATAAGGAAGAAGTTCTTTATTGTAAGGGTGGTGAGGCACCGGAATGGGTTGCCCAGGGAAATTGTGAATTCTCCATCACTGGCAGTGTTCAAGGCGAGGTTCCAGAGAGCCTTAGGCGGCATGGTTTAGTGAGAGGTGTCCCTGTCCATGGCAGGGGCATTGGAACTAGTTGATCTTAAGGTACTTTCTAATCCTAACTATTCTATGATTCTATATAATGCAGCTCGCCATTTCAAAAATATCATGGTTTATATCACATAAGCTACATGCTGACATGCCACTTATTACTTTTCAGATTTACTATTTGGCTGTGTATAATCTTGCAGCAATTCGTGGACCACTATTTAGGAGCTATAGGGGAAATTCAATGCAAAGTAGAATTTGTTCATCTGTGACAACTGCTAAAATTGATGTATGAGATTAAAACTGAATACCAGTTTTAAATTTAATTTAATTATCATAGATAAAAAGAGTTATCTCAAATTTGCACAATGGAATAAAGAGTGATGGTTATAATGTTTATCCTGTTTGAGTACTATTTGTTTACATATCTGACTTCTGCATAATAATGGGATTTTAAGTAGACTAATGAACACTTTCAGAACAGCAAACTGAGTGTAAATAAGTTTTTTAATTACTATTATCATTTCATCATAGTGCCCTGAAAGTAGATCAATGATGATTCAGCAGCTAGCATAAAATGTCAAGATAATATATTAAACTAGTATAAAGAAAACAATTTTGGAACACAGTTATTTGATACAATGAATTTTTAGAGTAAAATAACTTTATTCAGTGATCCACAGAAGGGCAAGCGGTCTTAATCTGGGTTTATTTTATGGCTGATTGGGGAAAGAATGTAGTTAAAGGCAATAAGCAAAGTTTTTTCTTGAATTTTCTAGAAGATTCCTGTTTAAATATATTTTTGTGTCAATAATGTAAGAATGCTAATGAAAGGAAGCTTAGTTTCCTTTCAGAACTTGCTAGGAATATTTCATATATACATTGCTACACTCTCTGCCATCTGAAGGACAATGAGTACATTTTAGGACCAGTACTCTTGCATGATGTTCTTTAAGATCTATAAGATATTTAAAATGACAGTTGCACTGAAATGCTGTGTTCCCATACCGCATAACATAAAGGTAACCAATAAAATTGTACCTAATCAAGAAAGTGAATGATAGTTTGGACTACTTCAGGTTGCTTTTTTTTCATGTTACAGATAAAATAACACACTTCTCTCCTGAAATCATTTATCTGCAATATAGATCATATTCCTAAAATCATATTTGCAACGCAATATAAATTCAGGACTTTTGCATTTGTTTGGGTTTTTTTCTTTATTTGTAACTATATTCATACCAAGGCTTTTAGCAGCATACAAATTGCTACAGCAGAATGTGCTTCCAATGTAGAACTAACCAGTAGTCTGTTGTTGTCCAGACTCTAAGCACTTCTTGGTACAGTGAATTTGTAATTTATTAGTGTTACTTCCTGCCTGCAGTGTTGCCTAATTTTCCAAATTAAATAGGCTTTGATTAAGTTAAATTCTGTATAAGCTCAGCCAAGATGTATTCATGCAGTTTGTTGCTTTTTAAGAGTAGCATTGTTGCAAATTGTATTTGAATAGTTGTAATGTCAAACTAAAGCTATTTTTATACAGTACCCTGCTCTTAATACAGAAGTTTACTTCTCTATGAGATGTTACATTCTGGATATGTATGAATACTTACACTTTTTCATAACTACACCTGTCTTATCTAACATGAGAATGATTGTGCTTTTCTCTTCCTAGTTGCTTGTGTAATTTTTAAAATAATCTTTGTTTTAGAAATTCTTTATATAAATTCTGTGTTAAAAGATGACTAATAAATAATGTCACTTCTCTGCCAATAGCGCCTCTCAAATGGCTCCATAGACTCCAATGATGAAGTCAGTCAAGTTGTTGAACTTCAGGAGCTACTGGAAAAACAAAACTATGAAATGGCACAAATGAAGGAGCGTTTGGCTGCACTATCTTCCCGTGTGGGAGAGGTAGAGCAGGAAGCAGAGACTGCCAGAAAAGAACTCATTAAAACAGAGGAAATGAACAGTAAATATCAGAGAGACATTAGGGAGGTAAGGAGTTCATTGCACTTCCTGTTTCTTAACTGTTGTTCCTGTGTTACCCTGGCTAATTTTCAGCTGTTTCAATTTTTCAAGATGAACTGTTAGATAAGGATTCTGGTAATATAGATTGTCTGAAGTACATTTTTAAAACTTCTGTGTGGTTTTATAAAATGATGCTGTTCATATAATCAATTATAATATTTATTCATGTGCAGTAACTTCATTACCCCTGTTATAGGATGCTATTCCCTTCTCTGAATCAATGGAAATGTAATCAGTTTTCTTTCTTCCTCTTTAAATTTGTGGCACTCCATAGTAGTCTCCAGAGTATCTATCTTATGTGGTTGTTTTTAATATGTGTGAATGGTTAGCTCCTATTTTAATATTTTGAAAATAAAATTTTAGTGGGACCCAGGAATATGCATATACAGTTTTCCCTCACATCAGTGAACTATGTTTCTACTATTATGTACCTGTATCAATTTTTCTATTTTCTGATCAAGCCTTATATTTTTTTAAGAAGCGCGCAAGTAAATGTGAGCTGAATTTGGTATTGTTTTTTTCATTGTAAAATATAGAAACTAGAAAAATATAAAAACAACGAGCACCATTTCTGTTTGCTGTACTCAGCAAGTACCACTTTAAACATCATATTTTCAAGAAATCACAAAGGAAATAAATTCTCTTTAAAACAGAAAAATTACTTCTGAGCATGCTTTATGTCTTGGTCTACAGTTAGCATCTAGTGAAAATTAAACTGGTATAAAATGATGTAGCAATTTAATTGCATTGGTTTTGATGGTTTGGTTTTTGGGTTTTTTTTGTCACATTAGGCAATGGCACAAAAGGAGGATATGGAAGAAAGAATAACTACGCTGGAGAAGCGCTACCTCAGTGCTCAGAGAGAATCCACCTCCATACATGACATGAACGATAAGCTAGAAAATGAACTGGCAAACAAGGAAGCCATTCTCCGTCAGGTGCAAATATTACTCAGTTGTTTTCTTCATATATAGTGAATATTAATGCTAAACAGGGAGAAGATAGGAGGTTTACATTAGTTTAATATGTTCATTTTTTAATCAAGAGATTAGTTTATCTAAAAAAAATTATTCAGCATCTCTAAGCTTCATATCAGCTTCTACAACTATGACTATATGTCAAGGTGTATATTCAACACTGGGAAATAGCTGTGTGTTCTGGTAGTGTTTTGCATAAATGCACATAGTCTATTCCCTAAATAAAGAATTATCTTTGCTTCTTATGTAACAGTTTTCTAAATTTTATTTGCCAAAAAAAAAAACAAGCCAAATCAAAAAAATAGTATAAGCAAAAAAAAAAAAAAAAATCCTTTCTGCAGGAAAGATCAAAATTTGCATACAATATATTCTAATGACTTCTACTTATTAAAAAAGATAAAAAGCATGATTGTGCAGCATTCTCATGTGGTAATTTCTTTCCACAGTGATTCAAAAGCAGAATGTAAAGTGAACAGAAAATACTGTTTGTAATTTGAAAATTATAATGTGAACTGAAAGCTAGCATGAAATTAATATAATTCAAATTGTAAAAGATGGAATTTTTCCTCAGCCTTAGTATCCAACTTCTTAATTTTTTTTTTTCACCTATCTTGTCCTCAAACACTGTAAAATACTGTATGGGAAATACGCCTTTATAATCTGATAATGTCTTCTTCTATGACTCTATGCAGATATATTTACACACACATGCTTACATCACTCTGTATGTGTGTATATATGTTTATGTGACTACTTAATCAGGGAAGTTAATGAATCAGTCAGAACTAAAACTGTGTTTTATTGCTGCCAATGTAAGTCACGCTGTGCTGCAGAAGTCTATCCCCTCAAAGCAGTGAACAGTAGAACCAGGCTTAGAATACATACAGGCAGACTTAACGAAGGTTTGCAGCATAGTGATGTGAAAAGCCTACCTTTTCATGCTTTGAAGGATTAACAAAGATTCTAAAAGCACACTTCTGTTTCATTATACTTTCTATTATCTGGGATGAGCAAGAAGTTAGGAGACACTTATCAAGCCGTTAAAAATCTCTTAATCATATGGTGTTTCTCAGTAGGCCAGAAATTAGTGCAAAATTTATCAAAAGTCCTCCTTTGGCTCTTTAATGGTAATCACACATTAATCAGTTTCACCTCTGTAAAATAAGAATTGATTGTTAGTTTCACATTGAGCACTATCACTGCCAACTTAAGCAAATAGCAACCATGATTGAAATTTCAGTTTTAACATTTCCTAATGTATGATTGGCATTAGTTCAGAAAATTGCATTTGACAATTTGTACTGAAATTTTGCTGGGAATTCTCTTCTTTTGGAATAATACATCTTTTCTATGTTAGCTCATGCGTAAACTTTTCTGTGAGATGGACTCAATATTTCCATTTAGAAAGTTCTGATTTTACTGGCACCGATACATTAATTTTTCTCAAATAAACAACCCATCGATCAGAGGACCTAATTTTTTCCACTTTGTACCATCTTTGAGCCTGAGATCACTCATTGTTAGTGAAACTGGCAGCCTACACTGTTCGATGCTAGAGATAATAACTCTCCAGAGAGCTCTCCCAGGTTGTGGGGTATCTATGCCTATGTAGTGAGTTTTGATTACTTCCCCGATACCTAAGAAAGCAAAGGAGAATCTTAGGTCTGTTTTTTTTTTTTTTTTTTTGTTTTTTTTTTTTGTTTTTTTTTATGTACCTTTATCTATCTTTGGCCTTCAGTTGGAAGACAAAAACAGACAGCTGCAAGAGCGCCTAGAGCTGGCTGAGCAGAAGCTGCAGCAGACGATGAGGAAGGCTGAAACCTTACCTGAAGTGGAGGCTGAACTAGCACAAAGAATTGCAGCTCTGACTAAGGTACTGCCCTGAGAAATAGGTTCACTTCAGAAATCCCATTGTTTAATGTTGATTTGCATCCTGATTCCTTGCCTCAAGGACAAAACAAAATTAGTACCAAGATGATTTGAAAGAAGAAAATGTTTCCCAATAAGTATGTGCCACAAGTTTAACCCGGAATCGTCACAATGCTGTCTTTGTAATTCTTAGCATTTTGGTCAGAGAAAAAAGTAGTTATCTGCAAGCTAAACTATATTTACAAAGAAATCCTTTATATTTCCAATACATGTAAGTATTACTTACCCCAGGAGGGTCCATTTTACTGCGTAAGAGTTTCTAATTTAAGGGGTGGGGGTGGGGGAAGTCCCATTCCTACACTTACTTAATTCTGGATGTTTTCATACACAGTGTGTATGAAACAACAATTATCTCCATTCCAATAAGTGCTACACAATCAAATCTTAGCGGCAGCTGGGATCATTTGCACAATGCAAATGAAAAGAACTTGCAGTACATACTCAGATGGTTTGTTTTTAATTATTCTTTGTATCATATATCTTCAAAGGAAAATGTGAAACCCTGAGAGGACTTCAAACTGTTTTTTTTTCCCTGATAAATATATTATATGGTAGCTTTCTTGGAGCAAAATAATAAGAAAAAAATATTTTCAGTAGTGTAGTTTCATATTTGGCGTCTAATACTTCCAGGTGGGCATGTAATGAATCCAATGCCTTGGGTATTGTCAGCTCCATAAAGACATACAATATTAATATGTTTATTCCTCATCTTTTAAAATCAGACAAGAAGAGAAAAATGCATTTTAGAGATTGTATTAAATATCACACTGATTAATTTACATGTTCCTTTCTCTATTGCTGACGAATATTTCTAGCTATTTATGCGCCTGGCTATTTTTAAATTTGGTTGACTATTTTTGGTTCTCAAGGTTTTGCATTTATAGAGAAACCTTAGGTGCTGAACAGCTTATTAATACTGTCTGAATTTTAAGTAATTTAGTGAAGAAAGAAAGAGAGGCTTATGGGACATTTGGGTTGGGGAATTTTTATCATTTTATTAAGGCAAGATCATTATTCAGTAGTCAAGATTACATGTCCAGTTTAGGTTTGTATGAATGGTGGGAATCTGAAAGAAAGACTGAAAATGGTGGGGAAAAAAAAAGAAGAATTGGAGAAAAGAGAGCTACATGAAATACCAATCAAATATCACTGCATTTTAATGAAACCTCAAGTGCATATAAGAGCAATCCCTTGCCATTTTAACTTTTTTTTTTTTTAATTATCTCTGATTCAACAAATAATCACATATTCTAATACCCTTGGTAGCTTAAAAATATGGTTTTCTATTTTAAGAGGATTTTTCCTGAATATTTCTCCAGCAATTAGGCATCAGTAAGTATTTTGCAGTCTCAAGCATGTCTTATCTTGCAACTGCATTTTTTCTTGAACATATGTTAATGAAAAATATTGTAAGAAGAAATCCTATTTCAACCATGCAGAGCACTCGGGGACTTCCATGAGATATTGTTGTCATTGTGACCATAGAGCTGCAGTATTCATCTCTGTTTGTCTTGCATTATTTCATAGGATGGAGTTAGAGAGCCGTGAACAGAGCTGACACTCCACCCCATTTCACTTTGATGTACTTTATCAAACGTTTTACGAAGCAGGAAATTAAGAGGTATATCAGACTGGTAGTGCCAGTTCTGTTCATTTCTCTGTGATTATATGAAAAACTAAAGAAATTTGATTTAAAATTGGTTCTCCTTGGAATACATGACATGAAGAATTATGTCAGAATTTGGCCACTAGACCAAATAAGCCTGTATTTTGTATATCTTTGCAAACTGCAGAGCTTATAGAAATGCTGGTTTGACAGCTGTAAAGTCCAGTAATTTTCATAAATCATGTAAATGGAGCTCAAAACCGAGGACAATGCTGTAATCACTGCAGCTTGCTTAACTAGTTTTAAATGAGCTAGCTGGGATACTTACCATACTAGCTAGTCAATAAAAGCTGCAAGACCTACTTAAGGGTGTGAATAATGCTTAATTAATTTTGCCTTTGTGCCAGCATACATATTGTCAGTAGGGCTCAAATTAGCTGGCTTCAGACTACTTTAATTCTGCCTACCTGTGCTGCGATCACTGCAATGTCCATATATACTAGATAAAAGATGAGTGTCCTGAGCCAGCTAGTCTTTCTGCACTCCAAAGAAGTCAAAAATGATCCTTCTTTCTTTTGTACTACCTCAATGAAAGTGTCTTCTCTGAGATTAATGGGTTTGCAATCAAATGAAAGAGGTGAGTTAAGCCTGATATGTTTTACACGTGTTTTTAAAGGGAAGTAGCATGAGATAACTTGAAACCATGACTGCTTCACTGTGGATAAAATGTAAGAGCAATTATTTACATGTGGACCTAAAACAGAACAAACATGTTCCGAATTTGGATTTGATTTTTCTTTTTAATCATATTTTCCCAAGTTTAAAATATGCATGTTACAATTCTGCATTCAATTTATTATGCTTTTCCTCACAATGAATCTGGGTTGGGATTCTGCAAATGAAGGATATAGAATGAGATCCTTCTATGGTGACAGTTACAAAAACAGTTGTTTTTCCTTTTATATATATATATATGGGCTAGTGAATGTCTTTTGCTACTTTTCCATGCCCAAACTAGTTCATAAGGAGTGAAGTTCCAAAAGTTTGGACTGTACAGTGAACTCAGATAAGTACCTATAAATTTACCTGACTCATTTGAACTTTTCTTTGGCTTTGTTTTCACTGTGTTCTGCCCATTGGGTGAGCAACTTGAGGGTTAGTCAGCCTGTGGCAGACTAACCTGGAAGAGCATGATCCCATGTACTGTGCTGTCCTGCCTGGCTGTTGCACTGGTATCTGTCTGGTCATGACAAGTAGCACAGCTCTCGGCATGTACCCCAAGATTTAGGTTGCCATGACTCATGAGCCACCTTGTAATCACTCTCACAGTATTGGTCTGTTTGCCTGCTCAGGAGAACAGGCAGTTGGCAGCAGAAATAACCTCCCTCCAATATTAACTAAACCTTTCTTTATCTTGTAAGATGTTTATTTTCCTCAGAAGGGAGAGACATTGGAGCATCCAGAATCTTCAGATGGTTAGTCTGTGAAACATGGTTTCTCCTCGCATGTATTCAAGGAGGCATCCAGTAGAGATAACCAGCATCCACCTACTTCCATTCACTCACTCCAACTATTAGTCACTCTCTCCTCGGGTGCTTGTGCAGTAGAGGTACCATGTCACTTCTCTGATCACAAGACAGCAGTCAGCATTTTATTTAATCATTCCTGTATGCAGGTCACCAGAAATGCCAACAGTGCTTTTTAGCTGCATTAGAGAAGCCCTGAGATGGAGAAGAGAAAGCCATAGTCATAATAAGGCACATTTAGCATAGCAACACCTTCAGACATAGAATGACTTGAAATTTGGAGGCAGGTGGGACAGAGCTTCTTTTGTGACAATATGGGGAACTGGTTTGCATTAAGTAGGGAAGAAGTTGCAAGAAAATGAAAAGAGAAGGTTTGCAATGGAAAGGATACAACAAAATTTTTCTTGTGAAAAATGGATGCGGTTAATACAGAAACCTCAATGAGAACAAGGGATAGAGAGAAGATGATGCGTTAGATGGAGAAAAAAGTCGATAAAACTACTTCTGAAGAAAAAAATCTGCAGGGAAGGAAGACTAAGAAAACTCCATATTTACAACACATTACTGTCTTTTTCAAGCCCCCTGTCTTCTTGTGCTTCCCTTTCCACAGAAGATTTTGTCCTGATAGGAGGAAGAAATGAAAGAAGCAGAACTAAATGGAAGGTGTTGCTTACTAAACCTACAAGGTAGTGTAGAAGGTAGTGAAAAAAAGGAGGAGCAAGAATGTGTGGATATCTAGTAACTAAAAGGTTGGGTTTCAGAAAAAGGATTGGCTTAAGCCAGCACATTTTGTCACGTTTCAACAGGTTAGAAGTGAGCATATGAACAAATAGCTGATAACTGTGAACTGTTGTGACTCAGTCACCATGGTCACCTGTTTTCTCTGTGCATTGTTGCACAGCTCAATTCAGTAATGCATTCTTTCCTCTTCAATAACTCATTCAATGGATAGCCAAAAGAGTGTGCCATAAGAAGCCATTAGAAAACCTGGAGACTGCAGGTGTTCAAAAGTCAAGGTCTCAAAAACTATGGAAATGGGCTTGTACCACTAGAAAAGTTTAGATTTCTCCTGCAGATCAGCACAAAGAAGAAAAATTGCAGCACCGGTATTGTACATGTGGTTTCTGCATCTGAAATTGGACTTTTTTTCAACTAAGATGTAAAGACCTGAAAAATGTGCAGTGTCAATAGTAACAGATGATGTGAAAGCAGCATCTTTTTTGTGGGAGTATTAGCAGCAGGTGCAGCAGCAGAGTTTTAACAGGGTTTGACAGCAGTAATACAAGCTGCTTCCATATTCCCTCAAAGCAAAATTTTCCTATATGTTACTAGCTTATACTGGCTATTTTTTGGTATTTCATAGCATACAGATCACAAAGTGAGCATCAAGACTCATGCTGCTGTCTGTAGGGGTCAGAAATTGTTAGGTTTTGTCCATATATTTTTTATCCAGTATGAGATGCACAATTTCTCAAATCTGTTTATATCAGAATATGCTGACTAAACATTTTAAATGCTAGTTGCTGAATAGTGCCCCATGTGTCTTATTGATCCTCATGTACAAAGTGGTAGAAAGCAGGCATACAAGTCATATATTGAAAAGAATGGAAGGTAAGGTCTGCCAAGCAAGTCGTGAAGCAAGTTTCACTTCAGAAAGGTTTGAACTCAATTACCTCTTAGCAAAGCAAGTGAGAAGAAATCCAACTTCTGTTTGTGATCTTGAGTACACAGTTACCCCTTCTGTCTCATATATCTGAAACTCTGATAAGGGAACATGACTAACACTGCTATCCCAGCCTCTGCCTCATGCCTCAAACCACAATGCAGAGATGAAAACATTCGATATATTTATGACAGTATGGCCTGGAGAAGTCTGTGCAGGAGGCATTTGCAAATTCCTTAGGGACCAGATGAATTACTAGATCTTTTTGTCGAGGAGGGTCTCTTTGAGACCACGGTTGGAGCTTTCCTAAGCATAAACAGCAATGAGCAGGGGCTGCTCGGGCATTTGGCACATAACCAGTGGTTAAATGGCTAAATGCTAAATGGCATTAGAGCCCAGAGTGTGTACTAAGGAGGTGCACCTATGCTTGCTTAATGTCTCACTTGTAAAATAAATTTGCTCTTTTAGAGAAAAAATAAATGTTAAGTTATGTCACTTGCTAGACCGGCTTCTCAAGGATGAGCTATGACAAACAGCACCACATTTCAGAATACTTAAATGAGATTCCCTTTGAATCTAGGAGTATTTGTTATCTCCATATTATGCATAAACCTGCAATTAAGAGTATAGAAGCAGCAAAGATTAAGTTTTCAGTCAGTTAATACAGCTTCTAAGTAGTTTAATTCTGTAGAATGATACGCCCAATGGGTTCTATATATCCCTCAATAAAAATATTTAAAAAATGAGATAGGCTTATAACAGAAAAGGCTAAACTAATTCTATCTTTGGTGATTTCAAATCTCCTGACCCTTGGAGGTGCATTAAGGGAAGCCCTTAAATCGGTAGTGCAGCCAGGACTCAAAAAGCAGAAAAGGCTATCTTCTACAGAGGAGGATGAAGCTTGATCCCTTCACAGATGGGATAGCATGATCTGGTTTTCTGTGAGGACTTCACTTTTTCAATTCTATCTTTCTATTTATCTAGTACAACTGAAAGATAAGATAAATAAAATTATAAAGAGATTGTCTTTGGTCCAATTTGTAATAAATAGATAAAATAGTTTCAGGTAGTAGGTCAGATAGGTCACAATACACCTGCTTCATGATAAGAAACAATAGCTGCACATGTTAAATTAACTTAGTTACAAAATGTAATGACTTTCCCCTAAATTTGTAAGAATCTGAGTTTTGTGAATATACTTACTCTGAAAATAGTAGTAATCTTCTAACTCTGAAGAGAGTTATATTTATTCAAAGCAGGATTTTCTTATGTGGATAACTTCATATCAAAAGCTGCAGTTTATGTTAAATCTTTAGATCACAGGCTTGTTTTCTGTCTGAGCTTTTGGTCCTGATAGTACTACTGAGTTTAAGTTATGGATAATTTTAAATGATGATATAGATCCAGAATTACTTTAGTATCTATTCCTAATTATTCTGATAAGTCATTAGAAGATGAGCATGAAAAACAGTCTTATTAAAAAAGTTGTAAAATGAATATCTCTTGTACATATTAAAGTTCACTCACCTAAACATGGAGTTCAGCATCTATTTTTGAGAGAGGGTAAATATGACAGAGTGAAATAGCATCTGACAAGAGTTAGCTCACAACTCAAAGTCATCATCAGCACTTTCTATACGCCTTATGCACAGTCCTGTTTCCATAGCAACAAATCCAATATAGCATTCCCCTTTCCTTAAGGATGCTTCTTTTTTTTTTTTCATTTTGAATAATTATAGACTTGTTTCATATGACAATAACATAAATATTCATGTTTTGCAACACATGACCTAATTAAGGTCAACTTGTGTCAAAAATAGTAATGAATCTTTGGATGGATTATCATTTCTATACTCTGTAATGACTTTTCATTCCTATTAATGAATTTTTATTTATAGGTTCTTCTTTTATCTGGTGACCTTGATCTTCCAAAGAGATCCACCAGGGTGGATCCTTTCAAAGGGATAAAAACTATATTGTTTATTTGAATAAAGGGCTTATGTATTGTATTCTAAAATGGAATACTAAAGCTTGAGCCTTGTCTCTTTTGATGTTCATTCTGTTCTCTAGAAATTAGGGAACGTACCATAACATTGCTCAGTTCTGTAACTGATCAACCATTATTTTAGTATTTATGCATTGTTTTCATACCTAGAAAATGATAGAAGAATTTTGAAGGACTTTCTGACATTGGCCTCACAGAGTCCTGGTTTTTAGTTTGACATAATTAAAACATAACCCATTAGATTAGACAGTATTGCTTTGAGTTCACTCTGTAGTAATATGTCATCAGCCAGCCATCACTAACCTTGGACCTCCATGTGTAGGTTGATAGCTTTTTTAGCATTCCATTATTTTCAGTTTCTCCACATCAACTGCATCATATTCACCAAGTATTGATACTCACCAAGTAGTTTATTCCACGTAAAAATCTGTCAGTTCAAAGTATTAAATTTTCAGTCACACTTTTCTTTTAAGCATTCTGTGCTGTGTTCTGTTCAGTGTCAGTGTCTTTAGTTCTGATTTTTCAATTTTGTCCCTCTCCTTTTCCTTGACTTGTTAGTCTGATCCTACCTCTTCTACCTCATCTGATGATTATCAATATGTTATGGAAGCTAAACTACAAGAAATGATCTCCATACGTAGGAAGGTAGTCCTACTGGACTTTACTTTCTATTGCTAAATAGAATCCATCTGATTTGTTTTCATTTTCTTTAACTTATTTTATTTTATTTTTATTGATAATCAACCATCGTGCAGTTCAGTGCTTCAGGAGCTTACAATTTTATGATGGCAGGTTTGTGTTCAAACCATGCACAGTCTGCATGTTACATTTGGCTGATTTCATTGCTCATAAATAACTCCAATGTTTTGCTGATGCTTGGATGTAACAGGCCTTTGTAGCTGACACATTTCAAGCAATGCTGTTCAGCTGCCTGTTTAAATAAAGTTTCTTTTTGGAAAACTAATTTTGCAGTTAGTAGTAGCTTGCTTTATGTTTTGTTTAAAATTTACTGAGATAAAAACTTACAAAGCCACTTAAGTTAAAGAAAGAGTTTTTTTATGTTTTTGACAGGCAGAAGAGAGACATGGAAATATTGAGGAACGTATGAGACACTTAGAAGCTCAACTTGAAGAGAAGAATCAGGAACTTCAAAGAGTATGTGCTTTGCAGACAATTTCCATGTACTTTTCTTAGTTTAATTTGTCAATATAGCACTACATTAAGCACTCCAGCACACAAATCTATTTACTGATAAATGTTTTATTTCTAGCAGCATCTTCCCACTTTATTTAACCATCTTAATACACTAGTTTACATCTAGTCACAGCATTCAAAGTATTCTGCTGATAGAAAAATTAATGTGCATTAATCAGTAACTGTAATCAGTTTCCAGTTCAATTTCTTTAAATGTCTACAGTTACCATAATTTTTTAAATTATTTTTTAATTATACAACTCTATAATGGTTAATTACTAACCTGCCTCTTCTTTTCTATGTTAAAGGCAAGGCAAAGAGAAAAAATGAATGAGGAGCACAACAAAAGATTATCAGATACCGTAGACAGACTTTTGACAGAATCCAATGAGCGCCTGCAGCTGCACTTAAAAGAAAGAATGGCAGCACTTGAAGAAAAGGTACAATGCAAAGAGCTTCTCCTGTGTGAAGTATATTCTGCTTTTATTAGGATGGAGACATGATGCTGATTTTTTTATTACCAAATATTACCATAAATATGGTCTAATTTACTCATTCAACAATTAGTTCAAGAGTATGCTCAAGCATTTTCCCAGAACTCCTGCAAACTGGATATGATGAATATTATGAGTCTCTATTTTACCACTGGGGAGTCTGCAGAAGAGCTTGTAAATGACCAGTGTAAAACATGGTATGAGACAGTGAGAGAAATTGGGTGAGACCGTGGAATGGTCATGTTTCAGATACACTGTCATTCCTTATTTTAACCTGCTGATTTTTCCTCACTTCCTCTGGGGAGAGTAAAATGCTGTCACCACAGGAGACAGAGGATCCACCCTAGGAGAGGGAGTGCTATTTGCAGGTTTTCTATGATGTGAGACATTGGGATTGCAAAATTCAGCTCCCCTGACCTTTATATTTGCCCTCCTTGATTTCTGCCTCTTCTAATTAATTATTCCACTTCAGTTTGATCAGAGGGGCATCTTTTAGTAGGATATTTCAGAGTCTCTCAAGAGGATGTAGTTCAGGTTTATATTATTGAAACAAAATGTACAAAGCAAAAAATAGGCCTGCCGAAAGAGGAAACTAGGAGAACAGTTGTGTTAAGTGTGTGACAGTTACTCAGTTCACAGAAGATGCAAAGGTTTTGCTGTTCTTGAAAAAAACCATGATCTTTGAATTATAATTATAAATAATAATAAATAAAATAATCAAATAATTATTTTGAATTATTTTCAGAGTTTGAAATATAATATATACTCAAACTGAGGCATTAAGGGATTTTCATTTTAAAGTCCAGTAAATATGAATTTTGCTTATTCTGCTACCTTGTACATGGAGGATACCCGTGTATGGTGATATCTGATATTTAATGCACCTCTAAATTCTTTCTCTTTTTTTTTTGTTTGTTTGGTTTGGTTTTTTTGTTTTCTGGTTTTGTTTTTTTGGGGGAGGATTGGGTTTTGTTTTTTCGTTTTGTTTTATTCTTTTTATTTTTTAGAATGTTTTGATTCAAGAATCTGAAAGTTTCAGGAAAAACCTGGAAGAGTCTTTACATGACAAGGTACTAAAAAATTCCGTGATTTTGTCCTTTTTATAAAAAGTTATGTATTTAGTTATTATTTGGATATAGTTATATGGTATGTTAATTGTCCAGCTAGTATGCAAAATCTTCCTGACATCAATAATTCCTTTAATCACTCATATGCCCTAACTAGCCTTTGAGGTTCTCTAGCAGTTGTTCTGAGCTAAGTTCATGGTTGAGATTCTACCCTCAGGAAGTCAAGATAAAAATTTATATTGATTTCACTGGCTCTGGAATTTTTGTTCAATCAGTTTTAATTTTGAACGTCTTGGTTAATGGAGATATATTCATTGCTGGCTAAGCTTTTATGGTAAAGAATGTAATTGCTTGATTTGATGCAATTCTTCTGAACAGGTGTTGTGGTGTTATACTAAAAATAGTTGCTATATTAATTTTGGTACAAATTAACCCCTCATACTGTTTGGTGAATCAGTCAAATTAATTATAAATATTTGTTCCAATCCCGAATGTTAGGATTTTGTTTTGAAGTTATACTTGCCTTGAGCACAGTTGGATACACAAATGTGTCGGCGTTCTGATTCACAGAAGTGTTTTTGCCATATCTTAAATTCATTTAAAAGTGATTGTGTTGAATTTAATAAATATAGCTCCATTTGACACTAATACAATTGCATCGTATGACATCCAAAATCAAGACCTTTGAGAAAAATAACAAAAGAAATATCTGTTCAAAGAAATATTTATCTTCATTTACATTCTGATAACTGTAGAAAGGCAGTGAGATTAAAGTCCCATAAAGGAGCTTGTAGTGTATTGTAATTGTATTTTAGATAAACAAAATTTATGTACTATGTTGCCACAGTTATAAGATGACTCAGCTGTTACAAAATCAGGGTCATACTTCACCAAGTTAGATAACAAAAGGACGTTTCTAAAGCTGTGCCAATTGAAACAAAAGTTGCTGTCATTTTTGTACCAGAGAACCTAAATCTGTATTATGGATACCAGTTTTGTCTATGTAAATAAAGTATTTTTCCAATCTTATCTCCAACATAATATTGTTTTAATAGTGTTATAATGGAAGCGAATACAATGGCTAATTCTTTTTCAGTCTGTTTTCTGGCTTGAATGTACGTATCAAATCTTGACAAAAATGGAAAGTCTGGTATAAAACCCAACATTTTTATCAAAAATTATTTTGGAAAGATATCTTCATCTATTATGTTTATTGATTCTTGCTCAAGGGTGGGAAGTGAATTGCATAAAAAACCTCCACTCCCACTTTGTGCAACTGGAAATTCATCCTCTACACAAAACTGCATACATTTGACTCCCAAGTTTCTAGCTTCCACCTTGAATGATTTATTTGTTCCACTTTGATGAAGAAATTGATGAAACAATTTCAGATAGATAGACATTTGACAGCCAATGTTAATAATCTCTAAATAACTAGCAACTGATACAACTAGAGAGACCACAAAGTCATCTCAGTAATTTTATTCACTCAAGAATTACTGCAAAAATACTGCAATAAGAGTTACTGAATCTGTTATTACTTAAGTGCAGTTTCTTTCCCTTCCTAGCACTTTGGAGTTCTAAACATTTTAAACTCTAGTAGCAGCAGTGTTATGTCTTCATCTCTCATATTCTCTCTTAATTTCTTTAAAAAATCTGTTATTTTAGAGATTTTTTAATTTTATTTAGAGATTATAGTTATTTGTACAACTTGGGAACAACGCTCAACGGTTGCTGCCAATAGTCTTTTTGTTAGCTGGTTACAAAAATCTTATTTCTGTGGCACAGTCATTTTTTGCCAGCAGCACCTCATATTGGAGTTTCATAAACTCCCAAAAGCTCAAAAGCTGCAGTTTAACAAGTCACCTAAATGTGGTTGTCTCTATGTGTGTGTTGGTAACTGTAAATAAAATGGCCAGGATGCACTCTTGATCTCTAAAGGGTAAATGTTGTGTTGCATGCTGAACTGTACCTGACAAGGAGAGTGCAATTAGTGCACAAATTGGTGCTGGTTCTTCTTTCCCTCACCCCAGGTGTATAAGAAGAAAAAAACCCAAAACATATGTTTCAGGGACAAACCTGTCCTGCTATGACTTGCAGGTAGTAGAAAAACAGTAGTGCTATACAAACCTAAACAGTAGTGCTACAAAACCTCCTTTTGATGCTTATGTTTTATTAGCAACAAGACTTGAATAAGTTCACTGCCTTTTCTTATTACAGTCAGTGCTATGTTCAGTGTACCTTATCTTCTTTAGCTTTATGAGAACAGTATCTCATAATGTAAATGCATTTTGCATTACAAGTAAGTGTATATTACTACTCTCGTTTCCAGGAAAGACTTGCTGAAGAAATTGAGAAACTGAGATCTGAACTGGATCAAATGAAATTGAGGACTGGTTCTTTAATTGAACCCACCCTGTCAAGGTAATACTTAATGACAAAAAGCTTCCACAAAAGTTCCAACTTTGATTTGAAACATAACATAAATATAAGAATTGAGTCTTTATGATAGGGATGTGGTCAGACCACAAGTAAAGCAGTCATGTATTTCTTTAGAAATATAAAATCTGTGCAATGATTATTACTGTTGCTTTTTACTTTTTTCATAGGTAAACAGGGCCTTATAGCAGTGAGTATATGCTGAATTTTTATTAAGGAAAGTCTTTGAAATTATGGAATATTTTCAAAATCGTATCTAAATATCCTTTTTTTTTCCCTCAGGAGACCTTAAAGTTGAAATAATCATCTTTAATTCTGAAACCGATCAACATATTTATGAACATATTTATTTATTCTATCAGTTATATTTTCAGCTGAGGATGAAGGCACTATTCAGTGAGATCTGAAAATATCATTACAGGACAGTAAACATTATGCCTCTTTTCAGTAGGAAAGCAATATGGAAACAACAGTGAGACAGATACCATAAAAATAGGTACTAACAGCTGAAATTAACTTATAATTCTAGGAAGCCCTTGTCTAAAAGTATCCCTCAAAATAAAATTTTTACTTTATGGATAATTGTGTGCCATGTCCTGTTTTCATAGCAAACATTGACTTTTAAATCCTGGCAGCAAAAGCTCACGGACCAAGTCTAAATTCAAAGCACTGTGATCTTCTAAAGTTATTCTTGTTGGATGTTTTGCTTGCATAAGGTATTGTCTCCCCATTGTTTCCTCAGGCATCTTGCTTGGTATCTAGACATGATTTCCCCCTCAGCCTTTTACTATCATTTGGAATAATAATTTTCCATACATGGAGAAGTGTAAATCCATGAAATTCAGAATGTGATGCTTTTAACTGTTGTAATTTTTATTCCTTTGGGAGTGTAAGTGTAATTACACTTGCACATAACACTTTTTTAAGAGTGCTTGTGAGGACACAGACTATTGAACGGCTGCAGCAAACAGCTGAGATGTTTTGGAGCAGTCATTCATGGTGATCAGTAGCCTTTCTTGTTGGGTAGATGAGTAACGTTAGCCTGTGCCCTGTAAATTGGAGCCTGATTAGCCCTTGTCAAAGGCTGTTTGAATTTAATAAACTGTATAAATATCTTGAGTATTTGGCAGGTTTTCCTAAAACAGTATGTTTCTCCTGTGACCTCACCTTGTGAAGCTACTGGCCCTCTCAGGAACAGGGAGGTGCCAGCATTAAATACTAATTGGTTTTGGTCATATTCAGCTCTGTATTTGCAAGAATTTATTCATTCAGCAGTGTACTGAAGCTGGCCAGCTGATAAATAGCTGCTATCAGACACTGGAAACTGGCCTGTGGCTGTTTTCCTGCCAACTTGCTGAACAAGTGCACAAGTGTGACGAGCAGGTCAAAGGAAATGATCCTGCCTCTCTACTCTGCTCTCCTGAGATCTTACTTTGAGTACTGTGTACAGTTCTGGTGTCCTCAATATGAGATGGACATGGAGCTGCTGGAGTAAGTGCAGAGGAGGGCCACGAGGACAATCAGGGAGCTTGTGAGGCTGTGTGGAAACCTCATAGCAGCTTTCCAGTATCTGAAGGGGGCCTATAGGGTTGCTGGAGAGGGTCTCTTCATCAGGGACTGCAGTGATAGGACAAGGGATAATTGGTTAAAACTTAAATAGGGGAAATTCAGGTTAGATATAACAAAGATATTCTTTACTGTGAGAGTGGAGAGGCACTGGAGTGGGTTGCCCAAGGAAGTTATGAATGCTCCATCCTTTTTTTAGTGTTCAAAGGCCAGGTTGGACAGATTCTTGGGTGACATGGTCTACCTTTAGAGAAGTGACTGGTTTTATTTTCTGTGTGCAGATAATACAAATACTATTTGCTGTAATAGAAATTTTCTCTGATAACTAATAATACTTGGCACTTCACAGAATCATAGAATGGTTTGTGTTGGAAAGGATCTTAAGATCACGTAGTTCCAACCCCCCTGCCATGAGCAGGGACGCCTTCCAATAGACCCATTTGCTCAAAGCCCCATCTAGCCTGGCCTTGAAGACTGCCACAACTTCTCTGGGCAACCTCACCACCCTCATAGTAAGGAATTTGTGCCTAATGTCTAATCTGTATCTCCCCTCTGTCCTATCACTACATGCCTCTGTAAAAAATCCCTCTTCAGACCTCTTTAGGTACTGAAAGTGTTATAGATATCCTCACTCATGAACCTCAGGCACATTCATTCAGGAAAGTAATGAAAAGAAAATATATAGGGCTGTACATTCAGCAGTTTAATTCTATTAGTTGTCCTGAAGTCTGCTTGGTTTTTCATGCTAAAGTTTTGGACAATAAGTTTTACTGTGCAAGTTAATTTTGAAAAATCAAAGGTTTTATTTTTTTAGTTTTTTCCTTAATTTTCTCATAAAAAGTTTTCACTTTAAAATTCTTTCTTGTGATATGGTTTTGTCATTTATTATTTGATACATAATAATTTGTTTGTTTACGAAAAGAAATCTATGTTCCTAGACTGAAGGTCATTGAATTGTTGTTGTTATTACTATTACTTTCTCAGTCTACTGATGTGGGTTTTTTATAGGCCTCACCTTGACTCATCAGCAGAACTGAGGTACTCTGTGGGCTCACTGGTTGATAGCCAGTCTGACTATAGGTCAACAAAAGTGATAAGGCGACCTAGAAGAGGCCGGATGGGAGTTCGCAGAGATGAACCAAAGGTTAATCCCCAATTTGTTCTCATATGTTGGCTGATAGGAGAATGCATTTTAGGCTGTTAAGCTTATATTTGTGTTTTTCCAGAAAACAACAAAAAAAAACAACAACCCACCAAACAAGAAAACCTAACCCAAATAGCAGGGGTTTTTTTTCTACACATGCTCAGACATAAGTATGGTACTAAAATTAAGCCAGAAAAGGTTGAAGTTCAGACATCAGAGTTCAAGCACACTTGACTATCTGTCTTTTCTGGGCATCTTTTTGTGTAAATTTTCCTGATAGTAATTTTATACACCATTAGAAATTACGTGAAAAAAAACTTCACATCATGTGTGGTAATACTGCAGGTATTAATGGAGAATTAATCATTAAATAAGTATTCTTAAATGCTAGTTGTTTCCATTTTCCATCTTATAGAAATACTTATTTGCAGATCTTTTACATGGAATAAACCATATGCATCCTTATTGCCACTCAGGTAAAATCACTTGGAGATCACGAGTGGAATAGAAGCCAGCAGATTGGAGTTTTGAGCAGCCATCCATTTGAAAGTGACACTGAAATGTCTGACATTGATGATGATGATAGAGAAACACTTTTCAGCTCCATGGACCTTTTGTCACCAAGCGGCCATTCTGATGCCCAGACTCTGGCCATGATGCTTCAGGAGCAGCTCGACGCAATTAATAAAGAAATCAGGTATGTAGCCTGAATCAGTTGTGATGTACTTATGATTACAGCTTCAAGCTTCCTTTAGTGCATGAATTCCGTTACCATTCATAACAATTAGAACACTTCTTGTACCTTTAAATGTTTTATAGTGTATCTGCTTTTCATAGGAGAGTAATGATTATGTGAAGATAGCAATGACATCCTCATTCCCTAACCATAGAAATTTCTTTCAAAAAATGCTCCAAGAACTGCTGACTAACTAAAGAGAAATATACTAGAGGAGGCTAACGCATGGCAGATGTGACAGATCACTACTCACAGCCCTCTTTTCAAGGTCTTTTTCACCTTTCTGCATGACTCCACTTAGTCAGTAATGACCTCCTATCGGACATATTTTCAGTGTTCTTCATGCTTTCTTCTGGTAATTATTCCAATGTTACATCTAATATAAACCACGTTTTCTAAGATGTGGTTTTGACTTTCTATGGAGGCATTGAATGTGATTTTTCATGCTCCAAGTTCAGTTACAGTTCTTGAAAATAGGTGGTGAACTGAATGTACCTTAATCATAGAATCATAGAATAGTTAGGGTTGGAAAGGACCTCAAGATCAATGGAATGATAGAGAATCCAATGACATACGTTAATTGATTTTTATAAGTGAAACCTCATTTTAGTCTTACAGCATTCCTCCGTGTAACTGTAAGGTAACTTAAAAAAAAGTAACATGGTGTATGAAAAAAAATCTTCTCATTAGTGACTTTCCCTAGAAGGAGGTGAAGGAGGTATTACTAATTGTATTAGTAGCTTTCTCTAGGAGGGTGACACACACACCATCCCTGGAGACATTCAAGGAGAGGTTGAATGTGGTTCTGGGCAGCCTGATCTAGTTGAAGATGTCCCTGTTCATTGCAGGGAGGTGGGACTACGTGACATTTGAAGGTCTCTTCGAACCAAAACCATTCTCTGATTTTATAGACAGAAAGACTAATTAGAAGTCTAATCAAAACCAGATTAACTTTACCAGCTCTCAGTCTTTCTCTGAGGAAGATAACTTTAAAGGGAGAACTCTACTGAAATATATTGAATTTGAGTAACTTTTCTGTTCCGATCCTTCATATATTTTCCTCCTCTTCACAGAAAAAAAAAGAAAGACTCCTATCCTGGGTTGATGGGCAAGGGACTTATAAACAAATGTTTGATTTTAAACATACATTTATATTCCAGGCGAAATCACAATTAAAAAACAAAACTAAAACCCCACTGGAAGCATCCTATTGAGGCCATGTTTAAGAAGCTTATATTTTTTGCTAAGAGAGCTGTTTTAATGAAATTTGCTTAAAATCTCAGTGCTTTAGAAACAGTTGTCATTTTTTCATCAGTTCATAGGGATGAAACAGACAATTTGCTTTGCGTGTTCTCTTGCTTTATTAATTTGGATTATTTTAGCAATTCCATTCTTAAAGGCCCAGTTTCATTAGATTTTAAGTTTGTGCTTGTGCTTTAGCAACAGAAAATCTGATGAAGCCAGCTTAAGATGAATTATTTTCCTATAGTAAATCGGATTGTTAACTCCCCCTCCCCTATATAGTCTAGATTTTATCATTCTGGTGAGTAAAAAAATACCCTTTTCAATATTATTTTGGTGTTGATCTACGATATTTATCTTTATTTTCTTTTACTTTCAAAACTTATTTGAAAGAATGTTTTTTAGTTTTGCTTTTGGGGCATCAGAGACAAATACAACATTTACTTTTGTCAAATAAGGTTAATTCAAGAAGAGAAAGAGTCAACAGAACTGCGTGCAGAAGAGATAGAGAACAGAGTGGCCAGTGTGAGTCTGGAAGGCTTAAATCTGGCCAGAGTCCACCAAGGTACCACCATTACTGGGTCAGTGACAGCATCGTCACTTGCAAGCTCATCTCCTCCCAGTGGACACTCGACTCCTAAGCTGACCCCTCGCAGTCCAGCCAGGGAGATGGACAGAATGGGAGTTATGACGCTGGTAAGAAACATTGTGATGACAATTTTAGATGTGATATTTCTGGTATTAAATACTTATTTTTTCACTGTATGGATGGCTTTTCTCTCTAATTCTTTATCCACCTTTTTGATGTACATATAAATAGCAAATTCGCTAGGATATGGATATTTGGGTGGTTTGGGGTTTTGTGTTGTGTTTCTGGGCATCGCATGATTCACCAGGGGCATAATAGTCTGAGGACCAAGGGCTTCCAACACACAGGGATTAATAAGAAACAGAACTGATTACTGGAATTACTATAATCAATTTATATGTAAAAACATTTACTAATGAAAAGCTGTGAAGTGACATTGTCATTACACAGTCATCTGTGGGACTACTGCCAGTTTAAACTTCCAGGAAATGTCTAGAAAATATTAAAAAACTTTTACTACTTCATATATATAATCATTTGGATATACTATACTTCATATGCTTATATTTTTACAACATTTTGCATGTATTCTTCATCATGGTATATCAAATACTTGAAATAAGTGGAGTTTTTTCCAATAGTTCATTTCACTGATATATTTTTTCACATTACAAGCAGCACACTGTCGTAGTTTGAGGCCCCTCAAACAGTTCTGTGCACCCCCCCCGCCTTTCTTCCCCAGTCCTGGGGAAATGGGAAGGAGAATCAAAAGAATGCAACTCCCACAGGTTGAGATAAGAACAGTT
>JASSUY010049976.1:0-18699 GCA_032466535.1 Forpus xanthops | reverse complement strand
GGGGTTTTTGAAAAAAAAAAAAAAAAAAAAAACAAAAAAAACTTTTTGTCTTAGGCAAAAAGTAATAGTGCAACAGTCAAGTAAATGAAGGTAATACGCATTGACGTATTCAAGATGTAAACTTCTGATAAGAATGCAGATGCAGGATTCAGCTTTCAGAGTGATCTACAAACTGGTTTGGAGCCTGAGTGAATTCATCCCTTTAAGCACTAGGATTGAATCAAAGCAGATGCCTCTGCTGATCTCTATGTGCAGGGAGGAGAATAAGATATGTGTAATCCTATTTTTTATTTGCTGTTTCTCTGATAATCATCGTGTCCCCAGTGTCCCCCTGTAGTCCATTCCTGAGGAGCAGCAGCAATGGTTCCCTTTGGAGCCTCTCAGGAGAGGGGAAATGAGCCTTGATCTCAATCACAAGGCAGAAATTAACTCTCCTAGCCAAGAAGGCTGCTAAGAACTGGGAGTGGAGGCTGGCTGTTCATTCTGCTCAGCTGGGACTAAGGGCTTCTGTCTACCATTATTTAGCTAAGTACTCCCTTTTCCTGGGAACTGACAACTTGTACCCGACTGTACCCCTCCCAGCTCAGGCATCCTGTTTGCTGCCTTTTTTGGGACAGCAGAGGCAAGGTCAGGGTTGGCAGCTGTGGCAGACTGCAGTACTGATTCTTTGAAGCCCTCAGTTCCCACTGCTGAACAGCAGAAATGAAAATGGTGATGGCACAGGCAGTTGTGGAGGAGACAGGTGTACAGGCTGCTGTGGTGCTTCCACTTCACCAAAGCAGCATCTTCACGCATATGCAGATAACCTCCATTTCACCAAGCAGTTAAACAAAGCAGTCTGGCAACAGATAAATACAATGGTTAAACTGACCTTCCAGCAGACACCTGCACTGCCTGATTGCCTTGATTTGGACACAGTAGCTTTGGGTTAGTAGGTCCAGCAGATTCAAATATGAAATGACAGCATAGCCTCTGTTCTTCAGGTTGCCATGGACTCACTGGTATCCAGCTCTAGCTGTGCTGAAGCTCAAATGGGTATGTCTGTAGGGCATAAGTTGCAGTTGAGTTCTAGGTGTACCATAAGCTGTAGAAGTAGCACCTGACTGCGTGCTCAACAGCACAGCCCACAGCCTTGCTCACCTTCATCTACCGTTCCAGGACCCTTCTGCCCAGCACTATTTCAGCAGTAGCTCAATGTTGAATATCTCCTACTTACTGGCTAGTGACAGGCACTGACTGGCTGTCAGACATCTTCTAAGTGGAAACTTTGTGTTGGGAAATGTTTTGTAGAAGTTTGATCTCTAGAGCACAAATTGCCTAATAATCCTGTAGGAGTTGGTTGGAGAAGCAGTACTGCGTAAGTTTCCACAGCTCAGGTAAATGCAGTAAATATATCCTGCAGTCTCTTCAGCTTTAAATGAACGAAACACCTAACAAAAACAAAAATGAAAAGGGGGTTGAACAAAACATATTCTAGCAGCCTCCTACTTCCAAATACAGCTCCAGTGCAGAAGATGAGTGAATTTGTATCCATTTACTGAAAACGCTAGCCACTTTGGTATGGGACAATTGGAGAGAAAGACCCCTTTTTCAGACATAGTCTTTTTTGATGGTATTTTTTTTATACTTGGCGAGACACAGATACATTTGTAATATTAGCTAAAACTAAATCTCTGTTGGGGGTAGTGAAAAGATTTATACAAAAACTGAAAAAATAAAAAATGCTGTGATAAGCTTACAATGTCCTGTTCTTGATAAGCTTATGAAAATAAAGGCGATAACAACTTTAGAAAAAAAAAAAAAAAAAAAAAAAACACTTGCTTTCCCAAATTGCCATATGTGTCAGGGTTTATGTTATGACAGCAAGTGTATAATTAGTATATAATATGGATGGTATTAATGAAACTTCAGCTTTCCACTTTTGAATGTGAGAAGAATGAATGTGTGGCATTTTGTTACGCTCAAGTAAGGTTTATTAATCATTCTTCTTTTGTTATTGCTGCTTTTGTTACCAACCTAAGCCAAGTGACCTAAGGAAACATCGGAGAAAGGTATGATACTAGAGGGTTTTTTTAAGTTTGGGAGAGCACATTTTTCATATTCCTCTGCTATTCAGATAACCTTGCCAGCCTCTGCATCCCCTCTGCTCCTTTTCATTCAATTCCTAAATATAATCATTTTAATCCTACCTGAAAAGGCTTGCAGGTGTCACAGCTAAGCCACAGAATCAAGTCTCACCAGTGATACCTTGGAGTAGTAGCCTCTAGAGTGCAAACTTAAAAGAATGCAGTTTAAAATTAAATAAATAAAACATGTGAATGCAAAAGAATTACCTTCAAGTGTATTTTGACCATTCTTCTTGCTGGAGGAACCAGAGTGAGATTACTTGAAGTCTTCTTAAGCAGTGTAAAGTTGTTTACAGCATTGACACTGATTATGGGATTTATCTTTGCATGAGAGGAGATAATATTAAAGGTAAATCATTATATGCTGTGATATCAAAAATTCTTTTTTTGTCCATGTTTATTTTCAAGCATTCTGACCATTCTGTTAACAAACTATAGAGAGATTGGTCCTATTTATGTCTGTATTTACCTTCTCCCTTATATCCCTGAGAAACTTTGTTTACTCAAATAATCCTGCTTAATAAAGAGACATGCTCATGTCTAAGGTTATTTTAATGTTTAGACTTCCAATGGATCAACCTCTTTGGCATAAAAGGGATTAATTTCTTCTTCAAATGTGATCTTTCTTTCAAATACATACTTTAATCTGCCATATTTAGATAATCGCTCTTTCCCAATATCTTCTTTCAAAAAAAAAAAGGAATCCTTACAATTTGCCAAAGAAAAAAAATGCATCTGAAACCGTGCATGCTCAGTTCACTTGACAAATTGCTGCAGCATGTGTTGAAACTTTCTTGAAAAGCTAATCTGCTCTCAATGGAGTCTCTCTCCCCCAGATCGCAGTAGTTGAAGAAGATGGGCGTGAAGATAAAGCCACAATCAAATGTGAAACTTCTCCTCCTCCAACACCCAGAACTATAAGAATGACTCATACCCTTCCTTCTTCATACCACAACGATGCCAGAAGGTAAGATATTTGTAATACGAATTGGTACTTCACAGTTTTACCTGGTGTTATTCTTTTCTGATTGTGTTGTTGTTGAACTATTCCAAAATGACTGATTTCTTCCTGCTGCTTCTTCTCAATTGTTTCCCCTGCTATGACAGAGAAAGCCTTATCCTTTGTCTTTTGCATGACCCTAAGAACATTTATCAGTGCTAAAATGCAAAATCATAGAATCACAGAATGGTTGGGGTTAGAAGGGTGCTCTGGAGAGCCTCTAGTCCAACGCTTCTTCTGCTGACAAAGCAGTTTTACCTAAAGTAGATTGCACAGGATCACATCCAGGTCGTTTTGAATATCTTCAGAGAAGGAGACTCCACAAGCTCTCTGGACAGCCTGTTCCAGACCTCTCTCACCCCAAAAGTAAAGAAGTTTTTCCTCATATTTAGATAGAACTTCTTGTGTTTCAGTTAGTGCCCATTGCCCCTTATCCTGTTGCTGGGCACCACCAAAAGTAGTCTGCCCCATCCTCTTGACACCCACCCTTAAGGTATTGGTATGAGTTGATATGATCCCCTCTCTTCAACTGAGGACCCCAGATGCAGCCTCACCAGGGCTGAATAGAGAGAGTAGAGAGGGAGGATAACCTCCCATGATCTGCCATCCACACTCTTCCTAATGCACCCCAGGACACTGCTGGCCTTCACCACAAGAACACATCGCTGGCTCATGGTCAACTTGTCCATCAGAACGTCTTTCTCCGCAGAGCTGTTTTCCATCAGGTCGACCCCTAACCTGTGCTGGTGCATAAGGTTATTCCTCCCTAGGTGTAGGAGCCTACATTTGCCTTTGTTGAACTTCCTTTCCTCCCAGCTCCCTAGCTTATTCAGGTTTCACTGAATGACAGCACAGACTTCTGGTATATTAGCCACTCCCTCCAGCTTCATATGTTCAGCAAATTTACTGATCCTACACTGTCCCTTCACCCAGGTCATTGATTAATAAGTTGAATAAGACTGGACCCAGTACTAACTCCTGTGGAGCACTGCTAGCTACAGGTGTCCAACTAGACAGCATTGCTGATGACAGCCCTCTGAACTCTGCCATTTAGCCAGTTAGCAATCCACCTTACTGTTCCCTCATTTAATCTATACTTCCTGAGCTTACCTATGAGGATGTTATGAGAAACAGCATCAAACGCTTTGTTGAAGTCAGAGTAGACAACACCCACTGCTCTCCCCTCACCTACCCAGCCAGCCATTCAGTCATAGGAGGTTAGCAGATTGGTCAGGTGTGATTTCATCTTGGTGAATCTATGTTGACTACTCTTGATAACCTTTAGAGATGACATCTAGGATGAGCTGTTCCATCACCTTTCCAGGAATGGAGGTGACTGCCCTGTAGTTTTCTGGATCCTCCTTCTCACCCACTTTGAAGACAGGAGTGACATTGGCTTTCCTTCAATCCTCAGGCACCTCTCCTGTTCTCCATGACCTTCTGAAGATGATGGAGAGTGGCTTAACAATAAAACCAGATCCCTCAGATATCATGGGTGCATTCCATCAAGGTCCATGAATTTGTGGTTGTCAATTTCCCTAAATTATCTCTAACCAGATCCTCCTTGACCAAAGGAGTCTCTTCCTTTCTCCAGACTTTCTCTCTTGCCTCCAAGGTCAGGGATTCCTAAAGGCTGGCCTTAGCAATAAATCGTGAAGCAAAGAACACTTTCAGTAACTCTTGTCTTCTCTGTATCATTTGTCGTCAGGGCATCCATCTCATTTAGCAGGCCCACATTTTCTCTAGTCCTCCTTTCCCTACTGATGTATTTGAACAAGCCTTTCCTGTTGTCCTTGGCATACCTTCAGATTTAATTCCAAATGGACCTTAGCCTTCTTTGTTGCATCCCCGTATACTCTGACAAAGTTCCCATATTCTTCCCAAGTAGTCTCTCTCTTTTTCTACATTCTGTAAACTTCCATCTTCTCCTTGCTCATCCATGCAGGTCTCTTTCTCCCTTTGCTTGACTTCTTACTCATAGAGATGCATCAATTTTGAGTTTGGAGGAAGTGAAGCTTGAATATTAACCAGATCTCTTGGATCCCCCTTACATTCCAGAGCCATAACCCATTGGATTCCACAAAGTAGGTCCTTGAAGAGGCCAGAGTTAGCTCTCAGGAAGTCCAGAGTGCTTATCATAATCCTGATTATTGCCCTGCTCTTTTCACACAGGATTCTAAACTCCACAATCTGGTGGTCACTTCAGTTAAGGCTGCCCCCAACCTTCACATCCTCAGCCAGTCCTTTTTAGCATGAGGTCCATTAACACACTTCTCCTCATTTGCTCCTCCACCACCCGTGTTAAAAAGTCATCATCAGTGCTTTTCAGCAACCTTCTGGACTGTGTGCCTTCAGCTGTGTTGTCTCTCCAGCAACTATCAGGTTGAAGTCCCCCATGAGAACCAAAGCCTGTGGCCATAAGGCTACTGTCTTTAAGACATAAGACTAGCTTTTAGAAGGACTCATGGATGACTTCTTCCTGATCAAGTAGCCTAGAGTAAACACCTTCAACATTATCACCCATGTTAGCCTGTCCCTTAATTCTTACTCTGAAGTTTTCAACTGGTTCTTCATATGCCCCTATGCAGACTTTAATACATTCCCATTGCTTTCACATAAAGGGCAATTCCACCATCTCAACTTTCTGACCTATCTTTCCTGAAAAATACATAGCCATGCATGACAGCATTTGGGTCATGTGAGGTATCCCATCATATCTCTGTAATTGCAATGGTATCATGGCCCTGCAAGTGCGAGCATCTCTCTAATCTTTCCTGTTTATTCCTCATGCTGCATGCGTTGGTGTACAAGCATTTCAGAAAGGTAATTGAGCATGTGGGTTTCCCAGGAGGGATGCAAAAGGATCCATCCACCTTAGCCATACATACCCTTGAGGTGGTTGGCCTTCTGGTTCTCATCTTTGGAGGCAGCTGAAGAACATTTATTGCTGCTCTGGTTGGCCTGTCTTATTCCCCCGTTGGATGTGATGGTGTGACTATTGCTGCTTTGGACTCTGCCCATATATGCTGGATATTTCTTTTCTGAGGTACAGTTTCAACCATTGCTAGAAGAAGTGAAACTGCAAATCCTAGAAAGACAAACTGCAGGCTGATTCCTGTGTTTTGCACCAATTTTTCTTAGCAAATAATTGAAAATATTTATTTACTTTCAGCCTTTTTTTCAAGTATGATCCATGCTGACTGATGGACAAAATGTGATCTTGTATTGCCCTGCATGTTGCTAAATTGTTTAAAGATGATGCGATTGTTTCCCTTGGGAGATCATTGCTGAAGTATAACCAATTTGTTTGCAGAGCTGCTCAGAAGAAAGTAAAATCTTACCTGCAAATGTTGCCATGTTATATATTCCATTTCTTTATTGTCATTTTGTAGCAGTTTGCCTGCTTCATTGGAGCAAGAAAGCATTGGTCTTGGCAGTGTCAATAGCAGCCAGGACTCCCTGCACAAAGCTCCCAAGAAGAAAGGAATCAAGTCTTCAATAGGACGCTTGTTTGGTAAAAAAGAGAAGGCTCGTCTTGGACAGCTCAGTAAGGCATTAGTGGTAACAAGCCAACATCGCCATTTCGCATTCATTTTCCTATTTTTAATTTTGCTGCTTTTAGGTTTCCAATTTGCTTATTTTTCTGGCAGAACTTTTCCATTCAACTTCATTGCTATCAGCAGTTGTATATGTCATGAGTTCTCTATAATGTAAATTATAATGTAAAATATTATCCTCTTCACTGAACCTACTGCTTCAATAGTCTCTTGAATTAGGATAGAAGTGCTAGTGCTAGCAGTGTATTCCCAAATAACCAAATAAAGAGGAAGTGAGAAAGGAGTAAGTAATAAACTGCTACAAACAGTTTAGTTATGTGATGTGGAAGGTCCTAGCAAGTAAGTGTGGCTACTTTTCAGACTTCATTTTGTCAATAGATGTCTGCTAATGCCTATCACTGAATGTCCTTACCATACTTTCAATTAGCTGTGCTGCTCACAGCAATGCTTTGTTTTCTTTCTAATACTTCTCTCCTTTTCCCTTGCTAAGAAGACCCAAGCCTAATTCATTCCTGGTAAAAATTTTCCTCTGAGATTTTCCATAGGAAAATACACATCACATGAAAAATTTAAAAAAAAAAAGTCATAGCCTAATTTTATTTGATTACCATAGGTAGCATAAGCAATAGAAGGTGAAATGACAATCTTTAGCAAACGCTCATAGTCTGCATGCCCAGATAGGCCAATGCATCTTTAGCTTCAGTCTGTATTGCTAGGCTATCTGATCTAGCTAGATTAAGATTAGTATGCATACACATGCCAACGACCCATCAAATTGGAATAGATGTGTCAGTAAAATAGAGGTATTAGCTATTTCTTAGTTAGAAAGATGTCGCATAATGTGAATTTGTGAGGCACTAAATTTTTACTGCCATGATGTCCAAATAACACCTGTAAAAGAATTTTAAGGGTTTGCAATATGTAAATCCAAAATTCAAAAAATAAATTCATATTAAAACATGTCCTTATCACAACTAATAAACCCATCACTAAAATCATGCAGAATAAAATAAGGCAACATTCAGGTCAGAGTATCAAAAACTCAAATAACTGATCATTCTCCATTTATACTCCAACTTTGCTCTTCTCTCACTGAACTTTGTGTTCTTGGAAAAAAAAATTCTAATCACAATTTTTTTTTTCCCCCCACATTAAGAAGAATAAAAGTGATTTATTCAAACTTTTTAATGGTGTAATGTATTTCAGAATCTATTAAATGAGCTTTTCAAATACACCTGTATTTCACCATCCACACTGATAGAGAACTTTGTAACTCCAGAGTGCATTATTAATTCACATTTACATTCCATAAAACCAATTTTATTGATACCGGTAGATTAGGCATAATAATCTATGATTTCACAGTAATTCAGGAACACAGAGGATAAAGTTGTAACAAAATTTTAGTCTTCCCTTCAGTTCCTTGCAATGTAGAATAAAAATAAAATAGTAGGAACAATGTAATCTGCAAAAGGCTATTTTCTTAAAAATACCTATCATGTGAAATAAGACATACATATAATTGGATAAAGCTTATTTGTAAGTCTCAACACTAGCTAATGAAATCACAGAATGATATTAGTGAAGATTTGCTATTAAATGAAGCAGCAAATATTTCAGTAAAACTCACAATTTTATTAAGCAAACTAGGTTTATGGGAGTGTATGAAAATAACAGTAGGACTATTAAGTGCCCAAAAAGTAGATGCAGCTGAGCTATAGTTTTTCTCATCTTAATTCTTAAGATATCAAAAGAAAACCAAATACTGACTGACAGTTTTCATTCAATGGCTGTATATTAAAGACCAAAAAGGATGTACATTAAAACAAGATTTAAAAAATATCAATCATTATAGTACTTGGATCAGTTCTATGACAGGTAGGTTATCTGTGCAGCTGTGTAATTAATAGTTTTATTTATAATATGTTACTGTATCACAGAAATAAAGATAGTAAACCCTATCATTACTGCACAGCAATATATTTGTATGGTTTATACAATTTAAATATATTATACAATAATAAAATAAAGGAATCTCATTTAATACCTTACTTAAACATTCTAATTTGATATAGATACATACTACTTATTTTTAAGATGGAAAATATCTTTTCTTCAATAGCTTATCAAATATTAAAGAGGTAATAAATGTAATTTTGAGCGAGGAACATTAATTTGTTTTCTTATATATGCATATTTGCATGTGCACACAGTCATGCTTAAAGAGCGCTTTAAAAGTTCATGTCAATGCAGAGTATATTAGGGATTCCAGTGATATTATACAGTGTAAGTACACATCATAGTTCCATAACTAATTCTATATCTCTAAAAATCATATGTAATATATACTTATATTTAAGAAGCAATACTGTAACCTCCAAAGTTTTATCACAAACTTCAACAGAGCCAGGTTATCACTCAAAAGATCTCCTTGCTCTTCATTCCCTGCAGAGCTGTTGAAATTATTAGATTTTTACTGCTAAACTTGCCAAAGTTTCAGTATTTTGTAATTTGCTAGTTTTACAACCGCTGCCAAACCGTTTGTGTTCAAAGGTAAATTCATGCCTTAGGAAATCTTTCTCAGAATCAAGAGCCAAGATTTCTAGATTCTTCAAGATGTCTTTAATTGTGGGATGAGGGAAAAGCAATGTTACAGGAACAATGGGTTTCTTTTATTTATTTGTTTGTTTGATTTTAAACTTAACCCCTTGGGGAATACCACATTAGACACATAAGCAGGTCCCTTCTTCCTTGAATCCAGGCAGCAATAAAAAAGAGCATCTTTCTGCTTCTGCACTGAGAAGGTCACATTAGTGGATATATTGTATGATCCATGCTCATCATATAGTAGCAGTAATGTCCTTAGTTTATGAGTTTATTGGTCCAGGTGTCCTTGTTTACTGCAAGTTTTCTTTGTCACTCTATTCAATTTCCATGACTCTGATAGGAATTAGGTGCCCATGAGACACATCCAGGAAAACCTGGGAGGGTTTTTACTTCTCTGGCAGATCCTTTGTGTCATCTCTGGCTTGGGAGTTCACAGGGATAATGATATCAAAGACTCTAAGACTCTCTATGAGAGCAAAATAAAGACTTTAGTAGTACAACATTACGTAATGCTATATTATGTCAATAATAATGACAAGCTCTTGAGAACCTGAGTTCTTGAGAATGCCCTTTCATTTGTACATTTCTCAACTAAGATTAAGAAATGGTGAGGGCACTGCTTACTTAAAACCATGAGATTGATCTTCAGGAGGCAAGGAAAAACAGGCAAAGGAGATAAAGTTGCTCTCTTCATAAACTTATGCTAGACACAAGGAGGAAACAGTCTTTCCCTGTACTTCTACTCTTTTCCACATAGCAAACATTTGCCAAAATTTACTTCTATAGGTGATAAATGTTGTCCACAAACACCTTAAGGAAACAAACATAGGTGGTAGTGGTGGGTGGGAGGGAGACTGAAGGGTTGAGAATGGAAAAAATGGGGAAAGAGCTATGGGAGAACATGATGGGGCTTGTTTTGTTTTCCAGGAGGCTACATGGAAACAGAGGCAGCAGCTCAGGAATCTCTGGGATTAGGAAAACTTGGAACCCAAGCAGAAAAGGACCGAAGACTAAAGAAAAAGTGAGTACCTTCTTCATGTGGCGTTCATTGGCTCAAACTTGATTCAAACATCAAGTTTTGCGTTGTTTATATGCACAAGTGTAATGAGAAGGAAGACCATCCACTAAGCAGCTTAGTACTTAGCATGTTTTTTTTCAGTTTAAAAGTTTTAAAGCTGCATATAAATTGTAGGCAAAGCTATTCAATCTGTCAGTTGCACAGTATTGTTTCATCTGTGAAAGAATGTAGGCTTATGAGAAAGAGACATTTTCTATTTCACATTGTCATGAATTCCTTTTGACTTTTGCTTTCCATGCAATTCCTTAAAAATAGGCAGGCGTTTAGTGACTCACTACATAGATAAATTATTTTCAGAAGGTAATGAAAAATATTTTTTTTTGCATTAGCTATTGAACATATGGTTATTTCTGTCTATAGAAGTCAAAGGCTCCCCATAAACCCTAGCAGCTTCACTTTCTTTTTTGCCTGTCAGCAAATGGCAACCTAGCTTTTATTTTGCATAAATCATATAATAATTTAATACTATATTTGCTGTCCCTCCTTGTAAAATCAGTACCGTGACTCACAACAGCTGCCAGCAGCTACGGAGAGCTATTAAAATAATGCTACAAACACAAAAGAACCCTCTTGGCAGCATCACAATTCCAGTGTAATTAGAGAGTGTCAGAGAAAAAAGGTGGTACTTAAAAGTGACTGCAAATTCATTTTGTAAACAATCAGGTTTATTTTTCATACACAGACATTAACTTTAGTGCTATTATTTGGATTCTGAAAGCCTAATTTTTTAAATTTGCAGGGATTTCAAGTTTCTTTCAGTCTTTCAGTGTTTCTTTGAGAAGTTTCAAGGGAATTTGAAATTCTAATCCAAAGAATCTAGAGATACCACTTCAGCTTCTCTTTAAATTTATATGGAGAGTATTTTTAATCATTACTTTCATATAAATCTCCCGATGAAATATAGCTTTAAATGCAAACATCCATGTTACGTAAAAATGTGTTTCATTTAAATCAGCCTCAATTTAGGAATTAAAGATAGAGTCATTGTGCTAGCTGAGTGAGAAGAAATGTTTTTAATTCTATTAAGAAACTCACACTGACATTCACAGGAATATCAGTTGATGAGTTTTGTCCCTGAATTTCTTACCTATACATTTCTATAATTCATTAGTAATTTAGAAATATTTGGGTGGAAAGATTATATTGTTATGTTTTTTCACTAAACCTAGACAGCATTTCTGATGACGTCATTATCATTCCTAAAGAATATCAGTGAATTTTCAGCAGCCTGTTTTTTGAAGTCCCTATTTATCTTCCAGCTCTGAGGACTGAAGGTACCACAGTATTGAAATCACTTTGAAGGGACAAATGTGTTCCCTTTGTTCATTTTTTCATATGTTAGTTCTTTAAGCTGGATAAAATAACTTCAGACTTGACATACACTAGTGCATACCTGACATGACTACTCAACATATGAGAGTGCCTACCAAGTTTTGAGTCTGGAAATAGTAGGTATACAAGTAATCTGTTATTATATGCATGCCTAGTCTCACACAAACAGACTTTTCCATGCTTCCTGCTTTTCAAGTCTTTCCTTTTTTTCTCCTGTGTCTGTGTGTCTTTGGTTCTTCATGGATTAGATATAATCAAAATGTTCTCTGCTGGAAGGACAGTAGTCTTTCCTTTATGAATACGACTGTTCATCTATTCTGAACTGTATACAATTTATCCTCAGTATATGTTATATACCTATGCCATGAATAATTTTGGTTTTTTTCCCCATTTCTTTAAATTTGTCTGTCTTCATAGTTTCTCATTTCGGGATCCTTACAACTACTTTTAAGATTACTGCTAATTTACCATCAGACAAATGTTTCTGTATATATTACATAGTTGTATAAGATATGTGATATGGGAAATACATAACATTTTATATTAGAGATATACATGAGGTTCTCCTGAATTATGATAGTTATTAAAGAGCCAAGCAATCAATAGGGTATAAAAGAATTAACAATTAATTGTAAAAAATGCAGTCTTATATTTGCATGTATTACATCAGAAAGTATTAAGTTGAAACAGTCCAGAAAGTCACTTAAATGAAACGTTTGTCTCAGTAGGCCAGATTCCTTTCTGCCAACACTTACAAGCGCAATGCATAACTCCCTCTGGAAGAAGAACCTTAACAGTAGCTGAAAGATTACTGATCTGGGTAATGCAGATGGGAATATTATGCTGTGTAACAACAAGGATGATATTAATGTGTTTGAGGTCTTCATAAGAGGTAATAGCAGAAGTCTGAGAATAATTTTCTATCTTAGGATGTAGTAATAAGATTTAAGTCCAAGCATTTGATTCCATTTTACTGATAAACAAAACTACCCTATAAACCCTACAGGTACAGTGAGCTCACTTGCTGCAACAGAGAGAACAGAAGACTTCACCTTGTAAGGATTTCTACTGCTAATTTTAGATTAGGACATAAAACCCCAAGAAAACCATATACATTAAAAGAATGAAGAATAGGCTAAAGCAGGGAGGCAGTCCTTTGTATTATGTTTTAGTTCTGGATGATCTTTCCATATGCAGCCAATTTCTCTATTAAACCAGCAATAATGCCACACACAGAATTTGTGATTCTCTCTTATACATGTAAATCAAGTGAAATGGCTTTCAGCACTGTTAACAGCTCAGTGAACTTCTCTTTCAGTTAAATGGTAGTTCTGGTGAAGGAAAGCAAGGAATCTCCCCTTGACATGAAACCAGAGGTCTGATTTGTCACTGTGATCAACATATGAGTTCTGTGAACAGTACTCATGAGCTTCAATAGTCTGCAATTAGCTTTGAATTAGTAAATTAAAATTGACAGAATTCAACACAAAAGGATGGATTCCTTAAAATGTTATCAATTTCTTTCAGCTGAATTAATCTCTTAAGTGAAAAATACCTTAAAATGCTAAATTTCTAATTCTGTCTTTTCTAATATATTCTCATCAGTAACTCAGCAAGGATGTTCCTACCCCAGGGATGAAGAAGCATTATGTTGCAAATTGCCACCTCCTGTAGCCAGTAGCTACTAGTGGTCCACTAGGTGCCCTGGCCACCTGCTCCCAAGTAGTCAGCACATGCATTGACCCTTCTCTGTACTCATGGAGTTACAAACATACTATGGCATGTGGTAGTATTTTAGTGCAATTTACAGGTATAGAATAAATTACAAAATAATACATTTCATTTGGAGAAGTTTCATGAGAGATCATTGTAATTCTGGAGATCAATTCTCTCTCTGGTGATTATAGTGTCATTAACTTAAATGTCAACACTTTCCTGCTTCTTGCTTAGAAGATGCTATTTAGATGTAAAATTTCTTTCAGTTTCAATTGACTGCCTAGACATCATTTAAAAGTAATTTACATTTTGCCTCTGTGGTATGCTAGACATTTATAAACCTTAAGCAGGAGTCTCTTCATTCAATATTTGGTTATTCCAGTACATTTCTTGGGAACAAGTCTTTCTCCTAAGACATCAAAGAGAAATTAAGGAAGCTGCGTAAATTTTTTAAATTAGATCCAACATGTTCAGACTTAAACAGGGGAAGTTTAGATTGGGTATGAGGAAGAAATTCTTTACTGTAAGGGTGATGAGGCACTGGAATGGGTGGCCCAGGGAAGTTGTGAATGCTCCATCACTGGCGGTGTTCAAGGCCAGGTTGGACAGAGCCTTGGGTGTCATGGTTTAGTGGGAGATGTTCCTGCCCAGAGCAGGGGGGTTGTAACTAGATGATCTTCAGGTCCTTTCCTACCCTAACTATTTTATGATTCTATGTTCCTAGAATAATTTGAAAAGATAAATTAAGTTGCATGACTCATCCATAGATCTTTATTCTGAGATATTGGACAGCTCTAGTTAATATTAAAAGTTTTTAAGTCTTACTATTTGTAAATTGAGCATGCAGGCTTAGAAAACAAAAAATTAATGTCAGTGGTATTTAGAGTGTTTAGGGTCCTAGTCCATTGTTTGGTGAAAATAAATGATGCCATGTGACAAAGAATAATGTATTCAATTTTTATTATTTAAACTAGCCATTATATTCCATTTGACTTGTTCTATGCAAAATATTTTGTATATAATATATTTTGCCTTTTGTCTGACTCTCAGAGCCTGTTTGCTTAATGAGCAATTTCATAAAAAAACCTCATAGTTTAGGACTAAAAGTATTAATGGCACTGATCCCTGTACGTCACCATTACATTTGATCCCCCTGATGATTCAAATAATCAGCACTCATCTCAGTCATAAACTTTATTTGATTAAGGTATACTGCCCAGAAGACACTCATCACTGAAATGAAAAATGGAGCTTTTCTCTTTGGTTATTTTGTGTGTGTGTATGATTAACCAGTGTGCTTGTGAAAAATGATTACTTAATTTCCAATTCTGAATTTTGTAGTGGACTCCGGCTGCCATCTCTCCATGGCTGTGTATACACTATTCCAGCTCTTCGTGACGTCACCCTTCATGGGTGTCTTTTCCACCAAATATTATGGCTGTGCACAATTACTTGGCCTTGGCATTCACTTAGGGTTGTCATTATAGCCCAGGCTAGGACCCAGCATAGGCAGTTTCAGGTCAGTCTGCTTTCCATCTGAACTCATAAAGGTTCTCAAAGGGTTCAGACAGAGACATAGTCCCTTCTGGGACAGCAGAAATTGATTAGTATGTGTCCCACAAGATAATTCATACCTCAGAAAAAGAGTAGATACCACTGTGCTTAAGACCAAGTTATCTGTATCCCCCTTATGCATATCCCTACTGACCTCATCTCAGGTAGCAAATTAAGATACTTTACAGAAGCTGTATAAATATTTTCCTGTCCTTTTCACTAAAATACCACACAATGAACCCTTTATAAAAATCTTGTTTAACAGTGAACTTGGCCAAACTTGAAATATTATTAACAAATAGAACTATGTTTGCTTCCCCTTTTGTAAATTTCCCTAGTGAACATCAGTTGTATTCTTGTCTACAATTTTGCCCAGGAGTGATGTCAAATCATCCTTAGCTAAAAGCCTTACTAATGGCAAATGCAGCTCTAAAGTCTTTGTCTTTCAAAATGCAGTATAGCTCTGAGTGCCAGTACTCCACATCGTTTTCAAATGCACTGTTTGATTTGATCTGCAACAATATGCAATATATTACCAAATAAGTATCTGCCTGAAGAAGGGAGCATGCTAGTGCTGGTTTTGGCTGTGATAGAGTTAATTTTTTTCATAGTAGCTAGTATGGGCTAAACCACAACAAAGCTCAAGAAAAGGCAGTCTTCTATGTTGCATAAAAGTATGTAATGATTAGTCATAATCACTGATATTTCACTATGTAATGATTAGTCATAATCACTGATATTTCACAGCATGTTTATTTCATCCTGTGCAAGGTACTAACAAGAGGCAAGGTTTGAGAGACATTTAACTAGTGTGTAGTCTTAGGTTGTCACATGGAGGTGTATTTGACCTTGTGCATGCTGCTAGTACAGTCTGAAATTAGCCAATGCCATCACTTCCTCAGCAATCCCAAATACAAATTATTTCCGTGGAAAAAATATTTGTATGCAAGTCAGCTAGCCTGGATCCTACTAACAGGATTACAGTCAAAAGCTGATAAATTCCCCAGTGTATTAACATGAACATTTGAAAACCAATTATTACTTCATAACCAATGAAATAACTGCACTGTCTCATAATGCTATCACTCCTTGTTGTGTTAGAATGAATTCAGTAGAGCTTTAGCTTCACTTTTTTCTTCAATTTTGTTTTGAATCTGGACAAGAATCCATTCCACATTTCCAAAACAAGCTTAAGATGTGAGGTTTATATTATATATTCCTAAGAAAATCAAATTAAGCCATTCTTTCAGATGAACCTGCTTTGGGGAAATTTGCTCCACAGGTAAAGAGTTTTATTTGCCAGATACAGCCTCCTGCCTTCGAGCAGATTGCAGAGAATAATTTCTATGACAGAACATATACATACACTTACATACCTAAATAAAGGCTTGTAAAATCAGGACCTAAGTAATTCTCATATGTAAAATTATGGTGTAAAAAGAAATTCTTCGTATTCATAGCTTTAGAATTAACTTTGCAGAGAGAATTGCAGCACTGCTAAAGTCTCAGCTGACTACAGTGATATACATATTAAACAGCAGTAACTTCCATATGAACAGAATAGCATTTTGTATTAATTGACTCTTCTTCCTTTCTACCTAGAAAAGAAAGAATGATAAATATTTTAAGTTCCTTTGATAAATTTGACAAATTCCTAATAATGGATCTGTCCTTTTGTTTTGTTGGTGTTCATTCCTACATAGCCTTCAAAAATTGGGAGATGATAGAGTATCCAATTCACATTTAAATAAAATTAGTAAAAAAGCCCAGAACACTGGGACTTCCATTTCTTTACAAGCAAACTTAAGATTAAATACCTGCCAACAGGCTACTTGAAAAAATGTTTAGGTAGACCTTTTTGTGGGATAAGAGTTTAAGACATCATAGTGCTTTTGAATCCACACAGTGCCCCTTTAATTGGGTTTTACATGCGCAGCTGCAATTAGAATTTGTCGTAGTGTATATGTGACTACAAGTAATCTCTGTCCTCTGCCATATATAACTAGGTGGTTTTAATGGTTTTCCTAACTGCACATATTTTGGAAAAATTAATCTGATTGGAATAATTAAGGACTTTTTCTGTGCCATCCAATTCTCCTGAATACTTAACGCTTATTATACATCATTATGTACATGATTTATTTTTTTTATAGTGACATAAAATGAGGTACCTTTTTACCACACCCCCCACACCACACCACCCTCCATCTTGTCTTCTGAATATTCCAGTGAAGGAAGAAGATGTATTCAGTGTTCTGATATGGAGATTAGGATTGTCTGCTGTGTTCACCATGGTGGTCTTGGCTAGATTGGTGTCTAATCCTTGAGACAAACATAAAATGAATTTTATTTTTAAACTGAATTTCTTTTAGCAAATATTTTTAACACTGGAAGACCTTTCAAGTCATTAGTCAGTCAAAGCTTTTGCAATGTTAAAATATATCTGGCTATTATATATATCCATATTATTATTATTGTATTATTATGTATATTATATATTATTTTATATATTATTCTCTAACAGATTTGGAGCTTTCATAGCATTACAAGTATAAGGATGTATGGGTGTGTATCATCAGGGGATTGTTAAACCTTATTCAGATTATTGTGAGGATGAAAAAAATGATATATTTTATTCTATATCTAATCACATTTTTAAAAAGTCTTGTATTTTAAAGAATATTATTTTTTTCCTTTGCCTTTTTTTATTCTTTTCCTCATAAAAGGACATTTGTATCAACAAGTTTCAAGGGTTTTTTTATCAAGTAAAAGCAGAACAAAACCCATTCCCTCACTGTTTTACAAATATAAGCCTATCTATCACAGTTTTGGAATTCTGGATAAATATAAGCATCTACCTATATGCATGCAACTGGCTTTCTAAAAAATAAACTTCAGCAGATAAAATATCCTGTCAGATTAACTGTGGAATTAGGGTTTAAGGGAATAATTAATGAAACGCAGTAGAGGGAAAAAATTCAACTTAACTTTTAGTTTAATATATGTCTAAGGGAAATTATGTTCCTTCAATAAAATGATGATGAAAAGTCAAAAGCTAAAACATAAAGATCCATTTTTTTTCATCTGTATTTTATTATTCTGCAGACAAGGTGCTCAGGCAGTGAAGGAATGTCTCTTGATTCTCTGCTGCTATAATGAGGGAGACCGCAATGGCCTTCAGGTCCAATAAGTTATGCCCAAGCGACTGAAAACTGCCAACTCATTAAAACTGCCAGAAAATTACTTGCATTCTAATTAATTCCCCTGCTTATTTCTCTCTACCCATACCCAAAGGAGTATTAAGAGGAAGAAGTAAGAAGTGAGAGTTCTGGTTTAATAGACTCTGAAGGTCCAAAATTAAAGTTTTTTCCAACAAAGGTGTTCAAGTCAGTCTTTACAGTTAGCTCAGTAGAAAATGAGCATGATTCATCAATTCATATTCAATTCTAGTGCTACTTGTCATCAGATTTGGTAACCATTTTACTAGTTCTCTAGTCCTTTATTCATATTGCATACCTGTGCTTTTCTCTTCCTTAAATTTCCTTTCCTAAACCTTACGTGTCTAAATTTGTCATTTGTTCCCACTTGCTTTTCTGTATTGTGTTGTCTCTCCTCTCTCTCAGCTGTTCTGCTCATATCATAAGCATGCAAACAAAATTTAAGATCTTGAAACCAGGGCCCTCCTGAACTTACTGAAATGTCTGCAGTCTTTTTCTTATCATCAGAGCA
>JASSUY010049968.1:32567-77239 GCA_032466535.1 Forpus xanthops | reverse complement strand
CTTGTATTTTCTCTTGTATTATTATTGGTGGTAGCAGTAGTGATTTATGTTATACCTTAGTTACTAAACTGATCTTATCTCAACCTGTGGGAGTTGCATTCTTTTGATTCTCCTTCCTATCTCCCCGAGACTGGGAAAGAAAGAGAGGGAAGTGAGTGAGAGAGCGGCTGCATGAGTTGAGAGCCTCAAACCATGACAAAAGCAAACCAAGCAATTCCTTCACCACTTCCCATGGGCAGGCAGGTGTTCAGCCATGTCCAGGGAAGCAGGACTCTTGTGTAACTGTTACTTGGGAAGACAAATCCTATCACTACAAACTTCCCCACTCTTCCCTTCCCCTCCTACTTCTTCCTCAGCTTTATATACTGAGCATATCTCCATAATGCATAGAATATCCTTTTGGTCAGTTGAGATCAGCTGTCATAGCTGTCTCTCCTCCCTGCTTCTTGTGCACCCCAGGCTACTTGCTGGTGGGGTGAGAGGCAGAAGAGACCTTAACTCCGTGTAAGCACTGCTCAGTAAAAACATCCCTGTGTTATGAACACCATTTGCAGCAGAAATCCAAACCATAGCCCTATGCCAGCTACTGTGAAGAAAATTAAATGTACCCCAGTCAGAACAAGCACATCCAGATTTGTTAACTGAAACAAAATGACCTTTCCTTTTTCCTGAGGCTCTGACTTTGAGGTTGATTCATAATTTACAGACCCAAGTAACAGGATTTCCTGTAAGGGTGTGCTCACCAATTCTCACGTGTTCAAGGAGAAGAGGGGTTTTCTGTCTTCCTTTGTATCCTGTTTGCTTGTGCTCATTTTTGTTTTGATGTAATTCTTACTATTCATTGGCCTTTGGTGGCTAATGGCTATGCCAACTGTTTTAGAGTGTCACATCTACCTGAGAGGTCTGGGGATGAGACAGGGCACCTAACAAATACTGAAACAGCCTGTGTAATCTACTTAGGGTTCAAGTGCTTGAAAATTGCATGTAGAAACATCTAGTGTTTGTTTGAAAGGCAGTTTCTGCTTTGAAATACAACACAGCTCTTATGCAACTCTTTTCTCTTCCTTTGAAGGCTGAGTAGCTGATCTAAAACTCTGGGGCTACTGTGTGTGACTGTTCCTGTAGCTCCTAGCATGCAGTTGAAAGATCAGCTATTATGCTGAAGCGCAGATGTTACTTCATGCTGAAGTCATGCTGGAAGTAGTTCAAAATGTCTTGCTTGTTTGGATTCACAAGGAGAATGCCATCTTGCCGATCTCTGATCTTGTTTTGCTTTCTAGTTTGTCTGGTTTCTTTGCATTCAGCAAACCTGTATTCACTGTGCTGAAGGATTTAATGAATCTGGGCATCCCCTTAGACCCAGGAGATGTAGACTCTGATTGCCATACTTCTGTTTTGTGTGGCTTTTGGGAAGCTGCTTTATTAATGGGCTCTTTTCCTCCAGCATCATTACATGGATCCAACAGACTCTGTTTCTGTGTTAGACCCTATTAAATAGCTTTCTCTTTATTGGATAAGTATTGACTAGTTTGTTCATTATTTGAATGACAGACATAGTTGTTTTTAATTAATCCATGGTTTTGCAGTTTTATTATTCCACAGATGGTAACAGTTATTGGGATTCTTGCACAATGTGCTTTGTTTCAGGTAATTCATTAAATGTTTTTCTTTGTTCTCTTAGATTTGTTTTCAAGATACATTAAAGCAAAAAGTTACTGATTTGGTGGATTTTAAATTTTTTTTTTTAATTCCTACCTCCCTCCTATGCTCCCCCTCCCCCTGTTGTCCTCATTTCCAATGAAGAGTTGAAAGGCTGTCTGCAACTCTTTTGACAGGTTTCTGTGTACTAGCTAGGAAAACAAAGTGTTATATCTAATATATTTTGCTCCATGGTGATAAATATCTAGCAAATGGTGGCTAAATTATTTGATATAAAAATGCTGAGGGATTTTTTATTCCTAATGGTGGACGTCTGCTCTGTCATTGAAGTCCTCTGTGACTCTCCCAGCTGTTCACATCATGTGCTCATCCAAGCTACATCTAGGCAGACTTAAATATCATCTTGTCTAGAGCATGCTCCTACTTTTAGGTTCCTCTTTGCACTTTCGTGCTTTGTGGAGCTTCATTGCAGCCATCTCCAGGCACTGACGCATCACTAAATTCCTCAAGCTTTACTAATAGTTTCTTGGAAAGCTGGTGTAAACATAGCCTTGGGAGCTCCCTGAGCTGTATGGCACATCTGTGGAAGGCGACAGGCAGAAAAGGTAAGGAACACACTTTGCACAAATACTGGTTTTATTATTAGGATATTTTAAGTGTGCTTTCATGGTTGTTTCAGATGCTTCATAAATGCTGTCACTGATGCAAAATAACTGATGCCCTCCTCAGCCCAATGCAGCTACTTGTGTCTGCCCCTACCGAAGATGTAAATGGTGTACATCTGACAACATAATTGCCCTGCCATAGTAGTGGTTTGTTAAACTGTGTGCTCCAAAAATAATAATCATGCAGAAAAAGCATTTCAATGAAGCCAGCAGCAGATGCGAAATGGAGCACTGTAGGTAAGGCAGAGGTAGACTAAACAGGTCTGGGCATAGCAGTCAGCGCAGGCAACACACAATTTTCCTGAATCCTGAAATTGTATCACTGAATTTGCTCTTCCTTGTGACGTTTTCCCCTCCCCTACTTTCCTCCCCCCATATTTTAGTCTTGTGATGTTCCTTTGGGGAGGCAGCTGAATACCACGAATGCAAAGGCACTGACTCCAGTTTTACAATGCTCTACAGATTTTGCTGATCCTGTTTAAAGTCCCCAGACAGTTGATCTGGCAAACCTGCTGCTCAGTGAATGATCTAATTCCCAGTGAATGCTGTGATCACGAACATTACCCTACATCACAGAAATTATTTGAAAACTGGCGTGTACTCCTCAAGCTGTCAGTTGTCTTTCAGTATCTTCTTTGTGCTCTTTAATCTTTAAATGCTTGTGCTGAAGCTCAAATAAACTTACCTGTCAGCAGTCATGAGGATGTCTCTTCTCATCTCCAGCTGCTCTTTGATCATAGCTGTACTAGGCAGTTTCAAACCTGAATGGCTATGTTGTAGCTGCTATTTCTCTAAATGATTTTTCTCATACTCCAGTAATATTCAGCATGAGGTTGTGTTTGTGCTTTGTGAGGATGTCTGTTTCCTCAAAGCCAAAGTGTGAGTTCTCTGCTCATAATTCCTAAGGGCTAATGCTGTGGGCAGGCCTGTCAAAGCAGAAGGACAGCTCTGTCCTTAAATCACAGCTAGCTCTGAAGCATCACCTACCAGCTGAATTTCAGGTTTGTTAGTAATGTAGTGACATTATGGAGCTGAGGCTGGATTCTTTAATTGCGTTGACTTGCTTTACAGCAACAGTTGCACAAGGAAATCTCATGCAGTATCCTAAGATACTTAATTACAAAATTGCAAGTGGTGCATGAAAATACACTGGTTTCATGCCCATCTCCTTCAAGGTTTTCCCAAAGCATTCTGTCAAGAAAAGTTTTATAATGAACAGCTTGCTCCTTTGTGGAATTTTAGTAGTTATCTTCAGTGAATGCTATATAAAAAATTATGAAATTAAGGACTTTACCACAAGGATAAAGAGCTTAAAAATTCTGTGACTCTTACTTGGCTACTTTCTGTAGTATTTAGTTCACAGAATATATATGTAAGGCAGTATTTTAGCTTCTTTACACAGCTGAAGCAGCCAGTATGAAAGTGAGCTCGTTTCTGTGTGTAGGGGGAAATATGTTGTGTACTTAGCTTCACAACTGAAATGCATCGCTGTTTGCACACAGAATTGTCTAGCCAAAAGGCAAGAGGCAACAACAGATAGTCATTATTTGTATTTCTTTGCTATGTAAAGCAGTGCCTTAAATTAGGAAACTTTTTATTCTGAGCCTCTTTCCCTTACACAATAAGCATTGCTAACTGCTAGTCCAGACACAAACCAAAATGTTAGCACTTAAATTAATGATTTCTGGGATTGTCATCTTAAACTTCCACAGAAACCAAATACAGATTGTTTGGGTTGCTGTTGCAATTTATTAATTCAAGAGCTCTGATGTCAGTTGTCCTGTGATGATATGATATTTGCAGCACTGTGAATTCAGCAGTCTTAAATTGGTGTAGTTTGGCATGGTGTATGCTCATCCTAAAAATGGTGTTTCATGGGAAGTATGGCCCTCTGAGCATGGTGTGATGCATAGTTCTAGCTGGCCTGGGGTCAGAGCCATCAGCCTGTGGCTCCTCTAACATCATGCACTCTGTATGTTGTGGTTAAGGTAAGGAAAGAGAGCTCCTCTCTGCTGTTTATAGCACAGTGCTCAGGTTTTTGCAGCTTTGCCCCCTCGGGAGGGGAAAAACAAACAGTATGGTTTTACTGGATTTTTAGTTGTCTTCTTGAGTCTTTGCAATGGCATCAGAGAGGCCTAAAGGAAGAGATGAAAATGTGAGTTGAGCTGAGCTTGGCACAGAATGCACAGGAAGAGTTCAGGATAAGGGAGAGTTTCAAGAGGGAGTGGAGAGTGAGTGACAGTGCAATAACACCTGGTCATTCATGACTTTTCTGTCTGTAGCTTTGGAGAGTCATTGCATGTCATTAAATACCCATCTTGCCAAACCACCCTAATACTCTTTTTATGCCCCTCACCCTCATTTTGCTTGATTTGACCTGGATGAGAAGTGGATGTTGGAAAAAGATGCTTCTAGCAGCTGAAATCTTACTGTTCAGAAAGACGCAATGAAAAGATGTATGCACTGAAAAGATGTATGTTAGGTATCAGTGAAACAGCTGAAACTTTTCAGGATGGCGATCCACTTGGTGAGCAGTGGTACAAGGTTATTCAGATATTGAAAGATTTGATATCTTATAGTAAGAAGAACTGTTTGTGAAAAGCTTATGCCAGTGGGTATGTGTCTCTGTTCAGGAGTATATTCTGGATAGGCAGGAGGGTGTCACTACAGTGTGAAGATTGGGTGGACAAGTGGTATAGAGAGGAGTGGCTCACTGGAAAAAGAAGGTACCAGAGCATTCAATAACCTGAGTGCCTGAGGAGTAGCCTCTGTCAAAGGAGTGCTGTTTCAGACCTGTGCATTTGTAATCCCATTTTTTGTCAGTTAACTGTCTGCCTAAGGGTTTGTTTGTTATTTTTTTTTTGTTTGTTTTTTGTTTTGTTTTTTAATGTTTCTACACTGATTCTTTAGTTTTAGCTGGAAATTTCTTATATTCAGCCATTATTTGCTTTTCTGTGGTAATTTTGGGTGGAGTGAAAATGGTCACTTTAAAGGAAATATGCATTGTCATCCTTTGTTGGGAGGAGTTTGAGGTGCTGAAAACTGGGGAAAAAAAAATCTATGTCGAGGGCAGGAGTTTCAGGATACAGCTCTGCCCCTTGGTGTACTATGATTGTCAATGATACAAAAAATGTGGGATACTCGTTTCCACATGAAAGGACAAAACAAGCCTGTGTCCAGCATAGGTGAGGATAGGAATCTGATCTGCAAGGCCAGTGAAGTTGTAAAGCAGCAATTGGTTACTAATAAAAAAGCAGGTGTTTGTTCCCCACTGTGGGCCTCAGTAGGGGTCATTTTGCAGGTACTGAATTGGAAATAATAAATACGAAGCACAAGCAGCTAGAGATGCACATTCTCTTGTTTTATATGGAGCCCGTGGGCTCTGAATTCAGGATTGTCTGCTCTGAACCCAAAATCCATGCTTCTACCTTCCCACTACTGCTGTCCTCCCTGTTCGAGTTTGGCACATGTGAAGCACTGATGCTTTTGCTCCTTGTCCTCCAAGGCTTGCTTGATCTGTTGGCAGACTCGTTACGAGCCTGCAAGTCTGAGCATAGTGGAGCAGACTAGGGGTCAACAATACATACGGTGGGGGGAGAATGCTTATCTGATTCTCTGGGCATGGAAGAGGAGTTGGGTGCCCTTTGGGTTGGGGTGCTTCACAAAGATGTGGAGAATACTGGGTTTGGACATGTAAAAGAAATAGTTGGTTCCCACACCGTATCTGAGCAGCAGAAGGTGAGTGTCTTACTAGAGGGAAACAAGACAATGGAGAAAGGCTTCTTCATGCACAGAGAGGAATGTGATTGATACCTTGCTGTGCTGCTCTGGTTGAAATGAAGTTTTGGAAACAGTCACTGTCAAAGGTTAAGGAATTACCATATTTTCCAGGCCATTCCCTGTCTCTGAAATGTAATGCTTGCTTGTGCAACACTGACAGGATGCAAAATTAGTTTTGAGTTTTGTTCTGCCCTCGGGAGGATTTTTTTTTCCCCTGAAATTGGAGATCCAAACACTGAAAATAACTTTGAAGTCAAAGTAGTAAATTAATTGTTATTTATGAAGAGGTAAAGAACAGAATAACAAGCTACTGTGAAAAAAACAACCAATCAACCAAACCCCACCTTCTCTACTCTGTGATTCTCTGTATCTTGAGTGCCAGCTGATCCTGCATCTCCTTTTTTGATAAAGGTCCAAGAAAGGATGATAAAGGTAATCAAAGGCATAGAGCAGCTGTTGTGTAAAAGGAGGTAAATAAACTTTGACTCTACAGCATAGAGAAGAAACGATTGTGAGTGGAGGAAGTGGGAAAAGGAATGTCATGCAAAATGTGAGCAGAGGATGACTGCAACCAGGTCTTCCTCATTCAAAAAAAATAGTGTCAAATAAAAGAAGGAAGCAACAAGCTTATAACAAGGGAAAGTTTTTCTTTAGATAATGTTTTTCTTTGGGGTTGCACAGTTATGCTGTGGTATTCCCTGCTGCAGGTTGTTGCTGAAAGGTTAAGAGGCTCAAGCCATGGCTTACTGAAGACAGTATCTCCTGCATCAGGGAACAGTTATTAAAGCAGTGATTTGAAGAAGGGAACACCATCTGTTTTAAATTTGCTGCAGAAATATGAAACTTCATTTTGTAAGTGGGCAATAAATAATGCTCAACTGATTTTAAATGCTACATTGTATAGATGAATGCTAATGCAGAAGCTACTGGTTGAAGTAGCAAATTAAATGTGGGATTTCTTGCTTGGTTTTGGTAGCTAGTGGGAAACAGGTACATATTAGCAAATCATTAGGGTGATAAAAAGTTGATATTTAAGAGCAGATTATAGCAGCAGTTGTCTTGAGTGATGTGCTGTGTAATTTCACCAAAGTTTTGCAGTCTAGAGCTAATAGGAGAGAGCTAATAGCTAGGTAAGTGTCATGGTTTAAGCCCAGTCAGCCATGCAGTCACTCTCTCTCGCTCCTCTTTTTTTCCCCTAACCTCCTGCCCCCCCATTCCTGGAGGGAATGGGAGTAGAATCAAAATAATGTAACTCCCATGGGTTGAGATAAGAACAGTCCAGTAACTAAGGCATAACACAGACCACTGCTGCTACCACCAATAATAACAATGCTAAGGGAATTAACAAGGGAAAAGAATACAACTGCTCACCACCCACTGACTGATACCCAGCCTCACCCGAGCAGTGATCTAACCCTTCCAGGTAACTGACCCCAATTTATATAGTGGGCATGATGTGCTGTGGTATAGAATAACTCTTTGGTTAGTTTAGGTCAGGTGTCCTGTTTCTGCTTCCTCCTGGCTTACCCTCCTCCCTGGCAGAGCATAAAGCTCAGAAAGTGCTTGGTTAGAGTAAACATTACTGAGCAACAACTAAAAACATCAGTGTTATCAGCGCTGTTCCCAGGCTGAAAGTCAAAACCACAGCACAACACCAGCTACTAAGGAGGAGAAAAATGATTGCTGCTGCTGAACCCAGGACAGTAAGTTGGAGTGGCAGCTTGCCAGCTGGTGCCTGGAGTATTGATCAGGTTATTGTGATGCACTGAAGGCAGACAGCCTTCAGTATTTCCCTGGAAACTCTATTTTCAGCGTGACGTAATATTTGAGTAGAACTGAAACTCTAGGATTGCAGCCTTGAAGTCACTGGGGTGGCTTTGGGAGTGAAGATTTCTCACACTGTACATTGCTTTTACTACAGAGAGGTTTTACTTGGCTGCTGTACGAAAGGACCAAATTTCCGAAGAGAATTTGGTGCTCAGCAGCGTGGGGTATTAAGAAGCTTGGAGGTGTAGGAGGGTGGAGGTGGAATCACGTCCTTTGAATCAGAACTGTTCTGATGTGCTGGAAAGAAATTGGCAGCTAAAAGCAAAAGGGGAGGAAAAAAGATACCAAACACTGAAATACTATATGATTTTGAGTAGAGAAGCAAGGCTTTTGCAGGAGATGTTTAAAATTTATACTGACTTGAATAGGGTAAAAATCAAAGTATAGGTAAGGATGTGGTGAAGTCAGCTCACACGCTGCACATGCATATGGCACCTTTGCCACAGTGTGTTGCCAAACAGTGATTTCTTGAAACTTAAGAGTCTTTATTCAGTGGGCTCCATCCGAAAGTGTGGATTTAGTGACCTGTGTGATAACTCTGAGAGTAAATTCATAGTGATTTGTCGCTCTTCTGATCTCTCTTGAACTCTGACTGCTTGTGTCTCTATTGCTGTGGAGTGAGTGCTTCTGTATATATGAACAAGGTTGAAACTATGGGCCTGCTTTGCTTCCTCCAAAAAGCAAGTGATAGTTCTTACTGAAGATGGCAAGGGCAGTATTTCTGAATGTACTTGGACTAAATTTATGATAAGGAACTGAAAAGTGTAGGTGATAACTGTTGGAAGGGAAAGCATGTATTTATTGCACAAGTGACAAAAGATTTACAGACGGTTTGGTTTATAGAAAAGTATTGTTTGCCTGTGTTTCTGTAGTCATAGGCAGTTAGCAAATTGGATTTAGAAGCCTGAACTTTGCTATAATCTGGAGACCTTTTTAGATGTATTTTTTTTTTTTCTATGCCATCTGCTGAGTACTTCACTCATGGCTGAGATGTCACGTGGTGCAAAAAGAGCCAAGAGAAGTGACACATCTTGGTATCCCATGGTAACTCTTCCTTTCCTTAGTCTTTTAACTCATTTGCTTTGCTACCAGATAGAATACCTGACAGTGGAATTAGATTTGCTTTGCTCATATGCAGGTGAAGGTTAGATTGCAGTGTTTCCAGTCACTAAATTTATTTGCAAGTGGTAGTGTAAACTACCCTTTAAAATAACCCAAAAAAATTAACCACAAACTACCAACTACCACTCTGATACAAAACTGACACCTCCACCACACTCAGAAAACTTGAAACTCCATACCCTAACTTATCAACATGCAGGAAGCATTGATTTGGGGCTTTTACTCTTTGTTTGCTATTCAGAATATTGAAGCTCATCTGGGAAGTTTTTGAAAACTACATGTAGATACCCAGCAAGCATCTGTTAGAGGTAAAATTCTCACCAAAGCTAAATTTGCCTTTCAAGTCTTATATACATACACACATACAGGCTTTGCTGCTGGAATCTCGTTAGGTTATGAAACTTATTCTTTTCTCTCCTCTTTCCTCCTTTCCATCAGCTGTTTTTTTAACCTCTGATATACACAGTTACTGGATGCATCTTAATTAGAAATATCTGATGAATCTCCCATGAACAGCTCTTGTTTTTGCATTCAGATATGCTGATATTCTTTAGATTTATGATTATTAAAAAAAAAAAAAAGTCACTTAAACTCATTTTCTATGCTTCAATATACACTGCTGACTTTATTGTATTAAAAGAGTACTGGTATGATGTGGTCAACCTGAAACTCAAGGCTGCAGATACAGTAGCTCCTCTCCCAATTTAAACAGTGGGTATAGTCTTTGCAGTTGTACATGAGAGGCCTTGAATTTCTTGCACTCTGTTTCCAAACTCTTCTGAGTACATCTCCTAAGTGCCTTAAAGCACAGCTGGTGCAAATCCTGCTAAAGCCATGTAAATCTGGCTAAATTTTGCCGTGTGGATTTTATTTTTGCTTTAGGGTAGGCAACAGCTTTCAGAAACCAAATTTATTCTTGGGGGGGGGAAGGTAGTTTTGCTCGCATGTAGTTCACATGTGCTGAAGAGAAGACTCTGCTGAAGTTCTGCAGTGTGGCAGGATTTCCATTTGCTGTTGCCACAGCTATGAGTGAGCTTACAGCATTTCAGTTCTCTCAGTGGAGGGGCAGAGTGAATTTTCAGAGTTAAGGTACCAGTGCACAGAGATGACTCATTTTGGTGTGTCCAATGGATTTGGAATCAGTTTTTGAATGAAAGAGGATGTGATTGTGGCGTTTGTGTGGGGGGCAGGCATAGAGATGTTATCTTGACCAATTTTTGGCTTCCTGGATTTGTGCAATTGATCTGCTTGATGTTTGCTTTTGAGAAACTACTAAACTATCAGCTGATATACCTAAAGGCACCTGGACATTTGGAAGTATTGCAAGGCTTCTCCAGTATGCATGGGCTCTGTCTTCTGTAGCTGTGCCCAAGCAGCATATGTATCTCTGTTTGCTCTGAGCAAGTATTTAGTACAGAGCACTGTTCTTGTTGTAATAGGACTGAATTGCCTTCTGTTTAATTTTTAGTTACGTGCAGTCCGTGGTGCTAGCATGAGCTGTGGGTTTGCATCAGTGTGCTGCATGATTAAATCCAAACAATAGGCTGCTTGTGGCAACTGAAAGTGGTAGGGGGAAATAAAATCCCTCTTCTGTAATTGCACGAAAAAGCAAGACTGTTTGCAGCAGGAATCAGCAAGAGTTTATTAAGTCATACTTTACTTTTTTTCCCCCTGCATTTTCTGCATAGATTATGATGATTTAAGCATAAATTGCTTAGGCAGAAAAAGCATTTGGCCTGCCTTTTGGTTACTGATTACAGTAGCTTTGACTTAGTGGTATGAAGAAATGCTGTACTTTTCTGAGGATGACTGTATGTGAGAACGGTTTGAGAGTGTATTTGTGCATGTCTGTGAGGATGTCTAATAAGCTAATGCCTATATTTATGAAAGGCAAATAACAAAGGTAGAATTAAGGATTCATTCAATAGAACCTACTGGTGGTAGCTTTTTAGCCTGGTCAGTAACAAAAAATAATCTAATGCTTTTTGGTTTGTTTCTTGTTTTCTTGTTTGGAAAATATGGTTTGCAAAACGCTAGTTGGAAGCAGAGAGAGTTCAGGAGCCCTTCCCAAACAGGCCAGGCTTTTGCGGCAGTAGGGGAAAAGGAATCCTGATAAAGAAGTGAGCATAATACAAGTATGGTGTGCCAGGCTGCTATAATGCAAATGTGAAGTGTATGCAGCTGGTAACTGTGTTGGAAACAAAGACAAGTGTCAGAAGTATCTGAAGAGGGCCTATAGGGATGCTGGGGAGGGACTCTTCGTTAGGGACTGTAGTGAGAGGACAAGGGGTAATGAGTTCAAACTTAAACAGGGGAAGTTTAGATTGGATCTGAGGAAGAAAATCTGTACTGTAAGGGTGGTGAGGCACTGGAATGGGTTGCCCAGGGAAGCTGTGAATGCTCCATCGCTGGTGGTGTTCAAGGCCAGGTTGGACAGAGCCTTGGGTGACATGGTTTATTGTGAGGTGTCCCTGCCCATGGCAGGGGTGTTGCAACTAGATGATCTTAAGGTCCTTTCAGACCCTAACTTTTCTATGATTCTGTAAGAAAGGTTAGGAGTTTAAAGTCCATAGCTAAAAATTATTAAAGCAAATAATAACAAATTTGCCTTCCAGGACAGAAAATCAGAGGCAGGTGGTTTAATGTCCTTTAAATACGGAAATATTTGTGTGGACATAGTCAGAGAACTGCTACCATGTAACCAGATGTTTGCCATTTTAATAATTTTAAGTGTGGAATACTTGATAGTAAATAAGGTGATTAGATTATACCTTCATCTAGATAAGGTTAAGAACTATCAGCTGCCTTGTAAGTCAAGCTGCTTCTTTTTTTCCAACAAAAAAAAAGGCACTCCTCTGTGCCTTTTGCCTCCAGTATTTCCTGCTGCTCACACTTACCAGCTGTTTCATAAGCTGCTGGTGTTTGCTTTTACATGCTAAACTTCTGACTGTGCATCAATCTTGAAATGATTAATAATAAACTATTTCCTCTATATAATCTTATGCAAAACACTGTTACGACGCTGCTAAAAAGTCTTATACCTGTTGTACTGAAACAAGGTGCTTACCTGGGGAAACCAGAGATAACAATGATAGAAAAGTTGGAGTTGGGGAGAGGAGGACTGTGACGTGTCAAATTAAGTTTAGGAACCCTGTATTAATTGAGGAAAAGTTGTGAGCAGTGGGCAAGTAGCTGCAACTTGTCATATAGGTAACTTTAACGGGTATTGCATCTAATGACCTAGGCTCATTTAAAGATTTTAATAATTCACTTCACTGGTACTGTTGAGGTTTTGAATTATTCAGTGAGAAAGTGCTTTTGTGTTGATGATGTACTTAAGTTTTTGCTGTGTTGTGAAGGTCTTTGACACAGCTTTTTATTTTTGGAGATATGGGTACATAGGTTTGTGGTTAAAAATAAAACAAGGAGGGGAAGAGCCCTCAAAACCAACCAATGTCCTCAGCAGCTCATTCTGTGCTAACATTCTCTGGGGGAAAGGATGGTCTCTTCCCTTTTTTAAGAAATACTATGTCAGAGGGAAATCCCAGAGTGGAGCAGTCAGTTCTGTTAGTCCCAGCATTATCATTTTATTAGATGGTTTCCAGTGATAGTGTGACTGCGAGTGCTGGGAGCAGCTGTGAAATTGGAAATAATGTGCAGTGCTTTTGGGTTTAGAGATGTCTAAGTTGCAGGTACCACTGTATCCTTCCATCAAGTCCAGTAGATCCGCCCCTGAGTACATCTGTATTGTTGCTGTAGTTGAGCCTAGCTGCAAAATGGCTGTGTAGAGATCCCATAAGGATCTGTAGGTTCCCATACTTCTTATACTGTTCCTGTGCCTTATTCAAGGCCTTGAGGATATCTGGGGAAGAGATGGTGCAGGGCACATGGGTGAAAAAGAGTAGTGAGATGAGAAGAGGACTTCCTTGGACTTATACAGGCAGGGATGGTTTCTACAAAGAACAGTCCTTTTTCTGAGCTCAAGAAACTCAGAAACTCAAGAAACTCTACTTCCCTCTTCTGAGTAGGTCAAGGGGAAAGGTATCATCTGTCATAGCTTTGCCTTAATGCACACCCTCCAGACTTGCAGTGGGGGAATTTAGCTTTTATTTTACAAGGAAATGCTTGTTCACATAGCAGATAGAACAAAAGAAGTAGCAGCTAGCGTAACAAGCAGCATATCTGGCTTAAATTGTGGAGTCTGACTTCAGAAAGTGTAGAAAGACACATCGTTCAGATTATGGTGAGTGGTGAGCTTGTAGGGTCAAGAGGGAAGCTAAATTAAGGACATATTACTTGGACTAATAATAGTTTGGAAGGAGAGAAGTTTGTAGGGTATAGTACAGCCAAGAGTGCCAGAGTTAAGAGACCCAGAAATACTGCTCTCACTGCTTTTTTTGGATATGGTTAGAATTATTGGGGAAAGCTTTTCCTGGCAACAGCAGGGTACTGTCTGCAACTGAAGACTATCCTTGCAGGCAGCTGCTTGCCCCAGAGACTGGAGTTGTTTTTTTTGTTCTCTTTTTCTTCTCTTTCCTGTTGGCCTCTTAACTATCCAGAGCGTACCACTGGGTGTCTGGGTTGCACCTAAGAAATTACCTTTATGGAGAAAAAATAAGGAAGAACACATCTGCTGTCCAGAAGACCTGCATCTATGCTTCTACCTGGAGATCTTGGAATAGTTCTAGTCTATGGTATGACCTCATGTACCCTCATGGTGAACATCTGCATGTAATATCAGCTGCACAAGTCTGTCCGGGAGCTTCTGTTATGAATATTGGACAGTCTGGCCTGCACAAGGTAGGCTCGAGCAGTTACCTCTATTGAGGTTCTTATGGTTTGTTCTGCTGGTAGAAGTGAAAGGAGTGGGCTTGGACAGGAAAATTACTGTTTAACCATGATAGTGTGTATGATTTTGATGCATGAAGATAGAATTAAAGTTTGAGAAGAAGTTTTGGGTTTTTTTGAACCCTTCTGGAGAGTCTGGATGAGTGAGATAGCTTTGCAGGGACCAATGGATCCCGTATGAGCCTGAAAAAAGGCTTATACAGCATACAGTGGTGTGGGGTACTCCCCTGTATTCTTAGACTCCCTTTCAACACAGAAATGCAAAGAAATAAGGATTTCTGTGCCCCAGTATGGATTGTAATACTAGTGAAATATTTGTGTTGTAAACTGCTATTTCCCATAGGATTCGATGTCTTCTTCCTTTCTAAGAGATTTGCTGTCTCGCACAGTCTGGTCTGAGGCTATGGTGTAATTTAATGCTTCAAAACATTAACAGGAAGTTAAACAGTGATTAAAAACAAAAAAAAAAAAAAAAAAAGGAAAAATAAAAAATATTCCTGAATCTTAAAATGACTTTTGAAATAGCATAGGCAGGGGAGAATTCCTGCATGGCTTATATGGTCTCTTGGATTTTTGTCTTCTTTTTTTGTTGGCTTAAAATTAGAATGGCAACCGCCAATAAACATTTAACAATGAATTTTCTTCAGTCAGCCTTCATTTAGCACTGTAAGACCTGGAAGGCTGTGGTCCATCTTTGAGTGCTGGAGACAAACCAAGTAAGCACAACTCTTCAGTGTGATACTGGGGAGTCCAGCAGAACCTGTTAGGTTTTTGCTCTTTTTTACCGTTTTATTTTAGAGATGCATAATGGCTCTGAAACCTGAATTTTCCTTTACTCAAGAGGAATTTTCCTTATCAGGAAGAGCAACTAAGCAGTGCAGTGAGTCAGAGGTGAACATCTTGATATTGTAAGAAATTAATAAATAATGTAGGTCTTTTCTGCCAAAATCATCTTGAGTTTATAACATCATTGATCACAGAAAGTCTTTCTTACCAGGAGAAAAAGCTACTGTGTCCGTCGTCTTAGTCATGATGTCCTGTTTCACAGTGTATTTAAAGAAGTAACTCAGTTATTTTTGTCACCAGGTGAACGATCCAAAACTATAGTGAGGTTTCTGTTGGGTGAGCCTATAATGAAAAGGCTGTCTGTGCTATTTTTGGTTTATGTTCATGGTCTCTGTGTTGGTAATTCAGATGTTCCTTGGGTGTGAGTTTATGCTTTTCTGATTCATGATCACTCCGAAGATACACATGCGGGACAGACTGTAGCTGTTTCAGCTTTGGGGAGGATGGAGTCCTGGCTCCCTTACACCCCATGCTTTGTTTTTGTGGTTGCGTTGTTTTCTTTTTTTTTTTTTTTATTTCTTCTTTTTTTTTTTCCCTCAGATACCCCTGAAACTTCATCAAAACATTCATTATTGTGTGCTAGCAACAGCAGCACAGCCTGCTGTGATGGGTGGACTTAACAAACCAATAATGTGCTGGATTCTAATATCTCTGTTTTGCAGCAGCCACTGTGTTAGAATACAGTCTGCTGGTGTCTCACGAGTTGAATGTGACTCTTGTAGAGGAGCCCCTCTATTACTCTGGAAGGTATGGAAGGCAGCTGGCTTTGCATACAGGTTAATGTGTCTGGACCGAAGTGTGTCCTTTAATCAGTAAATAGCCCTGACACCTGCTGCATGGTATTCTCTGAAAATACTCTGAGCTCCTTTTTACCTAAATAGAATGCCAAGAGTATAAAAAAGATGGAACAAGTGTAGATGCTCAGTGCTACTAGCCTTCAGGCAAGAAAATACACTGTTCATTAAAGTAGCTTATGGCAATATTAGATACAAATAGTAGTCCCTCTGAGGCTTGTCACTATTGTCTACAGCCTAAGTTGGATGGTTTCCTAGTGTTGGTGGCTGCTAATGGTGAGATAAAGCTGCAGATGAATTGACTCAGAGTAACCGAGAGTGGTTTGGTTATGGAGAACAGTCCGTCTTCAGTCTTTCTCAGGGGAGATAGAGTTTGGGGTTGCTACCACTCCAGCTCCTTTCATGAGAACCAAAATTTCCAATTTAATAAAACCCCAGTGCCAATGTATATTATAAAGACAGAGTTGCTAATGCTTTTGTAGCAGTGAGGATATGGTTTAGGCTGCAATTAGCATCATCTCTTTTCCTTGCAAATCCAGAGAGGATCCTGTAGTTATTTCTGTTGGGTCTGTGTTACTGGCTTTAATACAGTAAGAAAGAGTAGCTTATACCACCCAAGAGAAAAGTACCATCTAAATGGTATTTTCTGTGTGCTAGCAGTGCTACAAGTGTAGAGAAACTAACTCTTTAGCCTCATTAGGAAGAATTGCTTTTGTGTTTTTAGATGCTGGTCTAATTTTCACGTTCACAGCTGTGGGAGTTTTAAAGACAAAACTGTGAGGTGGGAATCTAAGCCCCTGTTAGGATCCGGAGATCAGTGTAGTGAATTTATGTTGTTTCTGGGCTGTCTCTTTTTGCGATTCTCGTGTTACACTAAAATCTGGCTTGGCAGCTACAAACTGAATAGTCCATAAAAACCTTCTCTAGCTCCAGTATGAAACAAAGAATCATTGTCTGTACCAGAAAATGTGCCTTTGACCTAGCTGCAGAGCTAGCCCAGGATGGAGCAGGGGACCGGTCTAGCCAACCTCTAGAAGTCCCTTGTGACCTGCTGTGTTCTGTGAATCTCAGCACTAGACTTGATGACATAAGATGAAAGTTGAAAAATACCCATGGCAAGAAGCCAGGGTTGCGGATGGCCTTTAAATTCCTGTGAAACAGATGCATGCACCAGGTCACTTTAAAATTGTAGTGTTTTTTTTTGCTGGGTGAAGAGACCACAAATGCTCTGGCCACAAATGTGACAGCTGCACGGTAGATGTCATTCTCAGCCTGTTCAGCCCTCCAACATGCTCACTATTTGCAAAGAGAGGTAAAAGGGGAGGAGGTGTGCTAAACTGAGAACCAGTCAAGACAAATGTTGGGCCGTGGTTGGACAGAAACATGTTTTATCTTCAGCTTTTGGACAATAAACCTAAATTCTACATGGAGACTTTTTGTTCTTGAGCTTCGTTTGGGGGTGAAATCTTGGTAGGTAGGATTCGTTTTGCACTTCCCTCCATCACTGGTAACTTCCAGTGGCCTCTTTTTGCCATACCACCTGCAGCTGTGGGAACAGGGTATGCTGGAGACTTAAAGAAATTACAACTTTAATTTATCTCTTGGACATAAAATCAAAATCTTTAGGACTTCTGTTCTCTTACACCAACAATAAGTATATATCTGCCAAGTCAATGAAGATTTTATCCAGCAAACTTAAGAGTGTCTGACTTCTTGCTTTGTTACAAAGGAGAAGAGTCATCCTCTGTTTTTTTAGAGGTGATACAGAGCATTTGCAGAGCTGAGGGGTTGTTTTAAAGCCAAACTTGAAGGAGATGAAGACTGTAAGAGAGCTTTACAGAATCTGATAATACCAGGCAGTCTGAAACACCCAACTGGCCTGTTAATGTTCCCAGTCTCTGACCCTTCTGTTGCATTGAGAGAGTAGAACTTGAGCCAAACCATAGCAATGGTGAGCTAGCAGATATGGGAAACTGAACCTCAACCTCAAGAGGGAGGGAGATACAGCACATTTTAGTTGCTTTCTGCTGAACTGGTGTGAGATCTGTCAAGTCAACACTGTGATATTGTGGGTTTCTGCCATTGATGGCGCCTTAGGCAGGACTGAGGTGCTTCTTCTGAATACTTATGTTTATAATAAGTGGTGGGGGTGCAAATGGACAGGCAAAATGATCACAGAATCCCAGGCTGGTTCAGGCTGGCAGGGACCTCTGGGGGTCATCTTGTCCAACTTGCCCTCATCAAGCTGGGTTACCTAGAGCTGATTGCTCAGGACCATGCCCAGTTGGTTTTTTTGAGTATCACCAAGGATGGATGATCCAAAACCTCTCTGGTTAACCTGGTGCAGTGTTCAACCACTCTCAGTTTCTTTTAAACAAATAAAATGAATTAAAATTAATTAAAACAATTTCTTTTTTTTCTTATGGTCCAATGTATTTCAGTTTTTGCCATCTTGTCCTGCCACTGAGCACCACTGGGAAGAACCTGGCTCTCTCCTCTTTGTACCCTGTCTTCAGGCATTTGTATACATTGATTAAAATCCCTCCTGAGCCTTCTCCCAGTTGAATAGTCTCAGCAATCTCAGCCTTTTCTCATAGTCCCTTAATCATTTTAGTGGCCCTTTACCAAACTCTCTCCAGTATGTTCATGGCTATTTTGCACTGAGGAGTACAGAACTGGGCTCAGAACGTCAGGTGTGTTTCACCAGTGCTGAGCAGAGGGAAAGGATCGCCTCACTTCTCCTGCTGGCAGCACTCCTCTTAATGCAGCCCAGAATGCTGGTGGCCTTCTTTGCTGTGAGGATGTATTGCTAGCTCATGGTACCTTGCTGTCATCAGAGCCACAGGTCCTTCTTTGCAAAGCTGCTTTACAGTCTGTCAGCCTCTAACATATACTGGTGCTTAGGGTCATTCTTCCAAGGGTGAAGGACTTTGCCTTTCTTTTATTTGAACACCATGAGGTTCCTGTCTGCCCTTTACCCCAGCCTGTCAAAGCTCATCCAAGTGGCAGTGTGACTGTCTAGTGTACTGGCTGCTCCTCACAGTTTTGTCATTGGCAAACTCACTGCAAGTACACTCTGCAAGTCATCCACGTCATTAATGAAGAGGTTAAACAATATTGGCTCTCCTGTCAAGCTTTTGCTATGCCACTGTGTCTTGCCTTCAACTGGACTTCGTACACTGATCATGACCTTCACATTTTTGATCAGTTCTTGTTTGTTTGTAAGTATGAGGTGCAGCAGAGCGCCTCTCCTGGTTAGCTTCCTGAACCATTTGTTAGGAAAATGTCACCAGTGCACTCCAGAAACCTGTCTGATTACTTCTGCCATGCTGTATTGTTCCTTCAACAGATATCAGAGGTGACTTTTGTGAAGTTTGGTTGGACATGCAAAAATGTGTGTGAGCTGCCAGGATGGCAATCTTTGCCAAGCAGAAATAGCATGCATGTCTTGTGGCAAAAGCCAGGAATATGTGAGAAACTTCCTATTAATTGGATGGATGCAATATTTTTCATTGGATTATTCAACCTGGCTTTAGTGTCTGAGTCAACATTGTGCTTTAGAAAACTCAAGACTTTTGAGACTTTCACCTGCTTACGTCTTTCATAATGTAACTGAGTATCTACAGAAGGGTTGTATTTTTTTTTTTTCCTCCTCCTGCCCTGTGTCTATATATACACCCTCTGATGTTGCAGGGGTGTTCCCTTTGGAAGAAATCTCTCCCTCTGAGCCAAACCAAAACCAAACATACAAGGTAGTGTTCATTTCTTCTCCTTATAGTAAGGAGGGGGGAGGGGTCGTAAAGAGTGATAGAAAATTATCATCTAGGAAGGACAGGAAGCCTGTGAAGGAAAGAGGCCTTTTTCTGTTTGACCCAGTGACAAACAGCCACACAAAACTGTGAGTTCTAATTACAGTGTTGTGTTGAAGGCAGAGGTGTTAAACACTGGGTCAATATTTTAGATAGGACCTGTGAAACAAGTTGCTGAACACTTTAAGGTTTGAAGACAATGGTTCTTTGATAATCCAGCAAGAGTAGATCTCATCAGTGCTTGCATGCACGGCATCAGTGCTCAGGAGTTGCTTGTCCCCCCTCGCACACATTTGAAAGGTACTGCTGCAAAGCTAAAACTACATCTATTTGCATAGGAGATGCAGACAGGCTTTTTCTTCTCACCCTTCAAGTATTGTTACTGTGCTACATTCATTATAGTAAAATTGAATTTCAGCTCATCGTGGGCTTTCTAAGCGATTTGGAGCTCTGGCTTCTCAAAACCTTACCAAGACTTTCCATTTTTATTGTACTGCTCTGGGTCAGCAGGATGTCCCTCCAGGAGCAGGGGGAGGAAGTGGGAGGGAGTGAGCGAGCAGCTGCGTAGTTCTGGGTTGCCGGCTGGGCTTAAAACGTGACATGTACTCAGTTTAAATCTAAAATAACAAATTTGGATGATAATTTTGTAAAGATGCAGATTGAATAATTATATTCTGCTTGTAAGATGGTTTGCACAATAAGGCCCGTTTGGTTTAAGTACAAGTTTTTTGAGGTCTGAAGCTGCCTTTGCTACTTTTTGCTACTTGTGAGCTGTAGAAGATGCAGAAAGTGACACTACTTCAAGGCTTGAGGTTTTTTGAGAGCAGGGTGTGAAGCTGAGCATATTGGAGCACTGTGTTTTTGCAGATATGCCAATCACCAGGCAAATCTAACAGTTATTGCATAAATAAACAGGAAAGGAAGCAAGGCCACCTCTCTAGAAAGCTCAAGTATTTACTTTTTCCCTTTTGTAGTCCCTGTTAGATATTTTAAACTCATTAAAGAATTGCATTTTTGTGAATTGTAACTGCAGGAGTGAAACCTCTGATGGAGTTTTATGAAACACAGCATTAAACAGCAGAACGTCTGTGGAAATACTGTTCTGAATTAGTTCTCTTTTATGTGGATTGGGAAGAAATTAATTCCTTACTCTAGGAAATCATAGCGTGTAGCACAATAATATCCAAGTAACGTCATCCTTTGGGAATAGTTAAGAAAGGTCTTCAAAAAGAAATGAGCAGTTTCTTTGACTCAGGATTCTGAGAGCACAGGAAGGATCCTGGTGCCTACAATTAGATACACACATTTACTCCACCCAGCTTGCACAAAGTCAGCTTCAGTTATTTCTGAGTTTGCATAATCCTCTGAGAATAACCAAGAGACGGCAGGGTATCGCTTATGCTTTGATCATACACGGACTTGCAGGATCAGTACTAATTAGGTTCAGTGCTCTCTTGGGCTCCTTTATAGGTTTTGAAAAGATGTATGTAGCCTTTCTGTTGTGACTAGTCTAAAGAAAAGAAATGCAAGTGTGAACAAAGTAAATGCCAGCCAAAATATATTTTATGAATGCCAGGGAGAAGGTGTTTGGCCATGGCTTGATTTAGCAGTTGCTGCTCTGTCTATGCTGCAGCATAGTATATTTATAACGAAAATATACTTCTAGAGATTCTTAGTATTGAGAGAACTTCTAATAGTTTCTCTAGTAAGGCTATATATAGACTGTGGACATATTCTTGGTCATTAAAACCAACCATATCAATAGAAAGTGAATTGACATGAATTCTGATACTTACTTGCAAATCAAATCTCTGTGTGTTTATTCTTCTAAAGTACATAACTCCCGAAGAGACTGAGAAATTGATATGCATCAAGCCTTGTCTTATGTAGATGTATGCTGCACCTAAGCAAAACTCAAGATGTGCCAGAAAATGGGCTTCAACTTCTGCCTTAGGTGCACAATGCCTTTTGTGGCCAAGGCTGCTGAGACTTGGCTTTGGTGGGAGCAGGATGAAGTTCTTTCAAGTCCGTATTCAAGCTGGTGCTCGGTGTTGTAGTCAGACACAAATGAAGGTGCTTGTAGGAAAGAGTACATGTAAGAAGTACCATCAATTGGGATTTCAGTAAATGCTGATTTTTTGGGGGGATATGCATACAAGGAAACAGAGTTTTAATGGTCCTGGTAGAAAGTCCAGGCTGTAATTTTTAATGCTTACACAGAGCTGATGCTTGTACTTCCTTTAGGAATAAATCGAACTAGAGGAAATTACTTTCCAGTCTGTAAGTGTGTTCACCAGAGGGAAAACCCATAAATGAATCAAAGGTCCCATCTTTAAACAAGCAGATGGAAGTAGAATGTAGTGCTGATGTTTTGTAACAACCTTGAATACTTCCTTTGTTTTTGCCTTGCCATATTTTGTGTTCTGTCCCTTTGCTTCTCCAAGTGATGTTTCCCACCAGAAGCTTTGCATGCTTGCCCTGTGGGACAGCCAAGCCTTGTGGGCCTGGAGCACAAAACCTGTACTAAGCAGGGAGCACTTTGGTCTTTATCCTTTCTTGTTTCTCATATACATCAAAGAGGTTAAGGTTATAAAAACAAGTTGTAAAGGGTAAGTGCCTGAAAATAGGGTTTGAGAACATTTTTATCACAGTTGGATCACGTGAGTATAGTTAGATTTTGAGTTAATTTGAAAACCAGCTTGTGCCCGTGTTGGCACTGCTGTATGTTCCCCTTTCTTACTGGGAGGGGCCTAAGGAGATATATATAAACATACTTCCCCAGTAAACGCTTTGAGCCTCTAGTGATGAATGGCTCGGGCTTCCTGAGCGTCATTTCTCCTTTACTGCTCTGAATTCGTATTGTCATCCTTTGAACCCAGGCAAACTTGTAGCACTCACTATGTCACAAGAGGAGGATGTGTGTTGCAATGAGGGGATCACATGGCTCACCCATGTGTAAATCGGTGAGAACGCCCACTGCACTGACAGAGGATGTTAGGAATACAACACCCTGTGGTCCTCACATTTAGCTCCTTATCGCCTCTAGTGTTCCCTTTGTGCTTGGGATGGAGAAAGCAGTTTTTTGAAGCCCTAATTTGCAGTATTAATCCACATCATGCTTATTAATAAAGTATTGGGTAGGTGAATATGTCAATCACTGCTATTTAACCTGTGAATACTCTCAGTTGTTTTTTTTTGGGGGGGAGGGGGGAAGGGAGACAGAAGCAGTGATTATTTGATAACTGGCTTGTGTTTTATCTTCACAGTCTTTGAGTAGAATGTGTGTTGTTCTGGATCTGCTACTTGAGTGCTAGAGAGAAGATGGTCATTGCATGCACAGCAGATACAGGTTGTGTGCTTGGGATGGTGAAATGGCCTACTGAGGTGCTGCAAAAGTATATTGCGAATTAAGGAGCTGAATTTCTCTCTGGTTTGTGTGAGTCTTCATGGTGTGCAAAGAAATACTCAGGATGTGGAGACTGGGTTAGTTTATGTTTCACAGGAAACACACACACCTCACCCCATCCCCCAGGAGCCCCATTGTTGATTTTTAGCATGAAACATGGCCACCTGTTAAATCATGGTTTTGTTGTTGGTAGGGTTTTTTGTTTGTTTGAGTGTTTATTTTTGCTTGTGTTCTTTGATTGTGTTTTGTTGTTTTTTTTTTTTTTGGTTTTCTTTGTGTGTGTGATTTTGTTTGTTTTGGGGAGGTCTCCTTTGTTTTGTTTTTTTTTTTTTTGTTGCTGGTTTTGGTTTTGTTGTTTTTTTTTTTTAAGATACTATTGATAGTGCTGGAAGGTGTTGGCTTTTTTTAGGTCTTTCTTTGAAGAGCAAGAGATGGCATCAGCAGAATATGAAGTTGGTGTTTGCAGAATGGTACAGTGGTGCTGCTGCAAAATAGAGGAAATAGGGAGAAAATCACTGAGTCCTCTGTTTCTGCTCCTCCTTGGTGTAAAGATCAGGATTAGTGCAATATTAAGCCTTGTATACAATATTAAACCTTTTAATATAGGGATTGTTGGGCAGGCCAAGAACTGGTAGTACCATGAGTTCATGAAATGTGAATTTAGTATAAACTCTCTTTTTTCTTTTCCTTTTCTCTCCTTTTTTTTTTTTGTTCCATGAAATTTTGATTGCATTGCTCTGCAGTGTGCAAGTATGGATATTTTGGCTTCGTTTATGCATAATAAATTAGTAATTTGCTGTATCCAGCCAGCCATATTTAAAATGAGCAAGGGTATTTTCCTGAAAGGTTCTTCATTGATTCTTGGATGACAGCAGCAACTGGCATCCATCACTACATGCCATGTTTCTGGGTAAGGTCAACTGAATATGTCAAAAGCTTTAAAGAAGCCAGAGCAGCTGATAGGTGCCAAAGTACTGCTATACAAAACCAGCAACGTTGTAGCAAGATATGGGACAAATAACAAAGGAATTAACTCTTCGATGGAAAAATCAATGGTGCTACCTGTGTCCTGTTACAATTATTTGTTGCCTTTCTGTAAACAGAGGCCTTAGGGTTGCAGTTTAGGGTTTGAAAGAAATAAAACCAAATTGATGTTCTGAGGCAGTGACTTTAACCAGAGCATTTTGACACAGCTGGATAATGAGACTTAAAAATAAGGAGCAGAGAATAGGAGTGGCACTTCATGAGCTGGGAATGCTGTAGCTAGATGCAACATATAGTCACGTGTGAATAACACCTTCCTGTGTGCAAAATGCACTTCCAGTTGAGATGGTGAGTTTGAAAAGGGTGTATTGTTTATATTTTTCTCTTTAATTGGGAAGCATCACTCTTCTAGGTTAAAATAAGATCCCAGTGGTATTAAGCACCTGTTTTCAACTTGGTATCTGATTGCATATCTCCTGTATGAAAGTGAATTGCAGTAACAGTGTACTACCTTGTTTTTCTCTACTCTTGTTTCTGGAGAGGTGCTGGGAGCTTCACTTTGTAGAGCAGCCCTAGCTTCTAATGGCAAAGCTGCTAATGAGAAAATCTTAATGTTTCTGTATCTAAAGGGCAGCTAATGGTATTTAACCAGAAGGGTGTACACACCTTGTAGCCCAGGGAAGCACATGTGATGGGCAAAATGACTGATTTTTTCCATTTAGAAAGATGATGCCAATTAGAGAAGAACCCCAGAGATTTAAGCTGCTTCTGTGGCTTGGACAACACAAGTGGCATGGAGGATCACTTCATCAGTAGCAAAAGGGCTCATGTGTTGGTGGACCTCCAGGTATCCCACTGAGATTTTTGCCATCCTTTGTATAGGTTTCAGTCACAGTGAGTGCACAGGGATGCATGTGTATGTGTGACCCATTAGAGCTGTTGCAACATGGTAAAGTCCTGTGGCTGTGCACGGGGTCAGATGCAGAAAGGGAGTGAACTGGGAGCTGCCTAGGAGCAGGTTAGCCAGCCAAAGCGCTGGGTGGTTGCAAAACTGATTTGAGGTCAAAGTACAAACATGCATTCAAATAAAACATGACATATTTCTTAATTGACCTCTGAAGGAGGAGCAGGGGATGTTTCCAGAATACAGTGGTTTGCTGCCAACTTGCACGATCATCCTCTTTTCAAGTGGTTTAAAACACACCTTTGTCCTTGTACACATACTCACACAAGTGATGCTGAAATTACCTCCTTCGTTGGGGGATTTTTTTTTTTTTTGAGGGAATTTGGTTCAAATCAAAAGCAGGTTGAACTTTTTGTAGAAAAAGAAAGAGAAGTGTGGTTTCTTCCAGACGTTGCTCCACGAGTCAGTCACAAGTTACATGACGCAGCATTCTCTCTGGAAACTTAATTGCTGGAGCTGACAAATACATCTGTACCCTGGAACCACCCTTTGCGTTTGATACACCTAAACACTTAGCCTGGCATTTCTGGAAAATTTTTTGTTAATACTTCATAGATTTTAAAGTCAGCCTTTTAGTATTTCGGGTATATATCAGAACCCCATTACAGTAAATTTAATGACTTTTTTTTTCAGTTTGAAAAGCAACTGCTCATTCTTAACAGCCTTGCACATAAGTTGTAATGGCTGTTAGTGCTGTAATACAGGTGTAGTAATAATAAATTATTATTACATTATAGATGTAATAAAATTTCAGGTAATTTCTCAGTAGGAAAGGTAATAGATTGGGGGAGTGTCCACTGTGCCTTTTTTGAAGCTTCTGGCTTTCAAGGTAATGTGTTATATCAAACAGGAAAATATATATTTGCTGGTTGAAAACCCACAAAAGATATGATGGAGCCGTGGTTGCCAGAACAGGTTTGTTTTAGCAATGAGTGATTTTTACATCTTTAAAAAAAGGGCTTAATTTTTTGGATCGTAAAGCAGGTGTGCTGGAAGGTCTCTGCCAGAGCTGTTCAAAACATAGCAATGTCCTCAATTTTGTATGTGAAGATTTTGTTTGTGAAGACATTTCAGCTTAAGAAAGGTGGTTAAAAAATCACAGCTCGCAGCTGGAAGAAGTAAGAAGCTTGATATAAATGATAAGGAACAGGATTTGTTGTATTCACAGCATCTCTGGAGAAATCTGTGTAACAGATCACACAGTGAGTTTGTTATAAACTAGGTCACTTGTTTTGTGGGGTGAAAGTGCTGAAGGAGTAATAAGCAGCAATTTTAGAATGGCATGGATTGTTCAGTATATTGTGATTCTAAAAGCTAAGTAGAAGGTTTGATGCTTATAGCAAACAGTGCAATAGCTAATGTATCCTCTCAAATGTGCAGGTAGTCACATTGTAGTTAAGACTAAATTGCTTCACTGTGAAGGGAATTGGCTGTATGTTTCTAATAGTTTTTAAAAATTTGTCCTTAAGTTGTTGTTGAATGTGGTATTTTAAAGTGTTTTGAAACAAATGAAGGTTAGAGTAGCTTCTAATGCTGCTGTAGCACCTTTTTTTCACCTTTTATATCAGTGACTAGAATCAAGTTACTTGAAGGAAAAAAACCACAAGAGTCCCAAACAAATGAATGAACACCCCTCACCACCACCCAACCAAACAAAGCTTAAAAGGTTCTTGGGATGTGTGTGATGGATATATGGATTTATAATGCTCATGTGAAGCAATATGAATGTGTCTTCCCTGCTAGGTGTTGATCTGGGAATTGGTAATTGATCTTTGAACTTGTACCCGCTTTTGTGCTTGTAGTGGTCCTCAGGAGCCAGCAAGCCACATGTCTCCTTGCTGAGTCCTGCAGAAATGCTTCCTGAAAAGGCAAGCATGTATTCCTTCCTTAAAGTCTTGCACTGGAAGGACAGCTGCTTACTAATTTAAGGAGAAAGAAATGCATTGCTTTAGAAGTTGTCACTGGTTTATGATGTTTATTGCTCCAGTGATGGGGAGAAGGTAAAGCCACTCTCTGTGTATCGGTTTTACCTTTAGGTGCTGGAAGATTGGTCTCTTGACAGTGCCTGTGTCTCTTGAATTACCAAAAAACATTAGCACTGAAGCTTGGTAGAAGCTATTTCTCTTAGGTGCCAGCAGCCAATCTTAAATCTACTGTTATGTTACATAGCACATGTTCTGATCAGTAATGAAGCAAGCAGGTCAACACTTGGTTGTCATCTTTCTTCTTCAGGCATTTTTATGGTGATAGTCATCCTCATATTGAAGCATGATATGGGAAGATGGAGATGAAGCAGAGCAGCAGCCAAGAAACTGAGAGCAGCATTCCCAGATGTTCAGACCTATAGAAAGAAAATGATGTAATCAGTTCAGGCTGTTCTCCATTTTAGCCCTTAGGCTAAATATGTCCTGGCCAAATTGTGTAGGAGAAAAAAAATCCTTTGCATGTACTTTGGAAGAATTTAGGTGTATTTCTTTTTATTTGCTTCAGACTTTATTGAGTATTAAGTTGTATCTGTCTGGACACATACAATATTTAAATGCATAATGATTAAACATGTTGAAAAGGTGTTCCCAAAGCTCACTTCTAAGTACCTGTAATACTCGTCAAACTGTCATCTCTTCTCCCTTCTGGCCCCACCTTACTTGTGGGAAAACAGGGCTGGCTTCATTACATGCCTTAAGGTCACTTAACCCATACAGTTGTGGATCACTGTGTGTGTGTGTGGGGAAATGCAAGATAAGATCTGCTGGATTAATAAAAGGGCATTTTTGTAAAATATGAATGCATTTATTGTCAGAAGTAAGTAATTAAGTTGGCCTCTGCCCTCACCAGGTGACTTCCCCTGTCCCATGACGTCTGTAATGGTCCAAAGTAGACATAAGTGTCACCTACGTAATAAGGACTCCATAGCCTGTACTGTGTTTCCTAATTAATCCTTTAATTCCTTGTGTATATGCTTAGTGGAAGGAATTTACAGAATTGGTACCAATTGCATTACATGTAAGAAATCTTTAGGTACTGAGTAATTACCAGTTCAACTCCAGAATCCCTCCTAGAAAGTAGGACGAGGTTGAGCAGATGCATCTGTTTTGCATTACAGACCTCAGTTACTTCAAAACTGTTGGGGGGGGAAAGGCATAGGAAGCTCACTAGGGGCTCATCAGCATTTCCTCCTCCGATTTTAAATAAAATGGGCTGAGTTGGACTTGTCTCTGGCTTTCTAGAGGTACAGTTTAACAGTTAAGATCCTTCCTAAAAGAGCTATGAAAAAGGATATCTGATGGTTGGTTCACTTCAGCTGGAGTCTGCCAGCTCCCGTATTAATGATGGTCTGCAGGAAAAAGGAGAATAAGTCTATGGTTTTTAACTCTTAAATTAGGAAAGATACTATCTGAGAAAGGAACAAGTTGGAGCATTTAAACAAACTGGTTTTTTTGTTGATCTTTAAAAGAAAAGACTTAAAAGAATAATTAAAGGCAAGTGAATTGGGTGCATACTCTAACAGGATACTGTGTTCTCCTTGAATTGGTGCTTGCAGACATACAAGTTGATATTCAGACTCCTTAATCAAAACCTTCTCTCCACCAATGTCCTCACCAGTATTTGAAGGTTACTGACAAACCCATGGACTGTTTTAGCTTTTCAGCTTTGTGGAGGAGCTGCTCATGAACGTGTTATTGCATTTGATACGTAGCTGTCTACATGTCTTAGGAACAAGGACTGGTGGGCCATACTAGGGGGGCATTTATCTATTAAAAAAAAACCCACACAACAAAACCACAAACCCAAACCAACTACTCCTTACAAGCATTTGTTTTTTTTTTTTTTTTTTGTGTATGACAGGGGTATTATGGAAGGATTTCTCTATGTGGCTTCTGAAAAGACTTTTCCACCCTTTATTTCTTCCATGTGGCCCTGCAGATTCCTCAGTGTTGTGCTGACAACAGGTTTTCTTTCTGGGAAGTTCAGGTGCCACTATGTATTAATACTGGTGTCTGTTTCCTCTTCCCCCTCCACATTATTTAATCTCTGGAGTGGAAACAGGCCGCTTTATATGCCTCTGAGTTCACTTCTGGACAATATCCCTTTTGCATGCAGCAGCTAGTGGACTGCATAGAGCCCTTGCTCTCATGAAAACTGCTGGAAAACACTCTGATAGTGCTGCTCAGACCCATCAGTCTTTCCAACATGTGGCTTTAGTCTGCTTTGTATTGTGGTTTTATACTCAATGTGGCCCTCCCTGCTGTCCCAACGGGAGCAGTCAGTAGACGTTCTCCACTCCCTCTCATGCTCACTGGGGATGCTTCACATCTTCCTTTCCAGCTCATCTCTGCCAGGGGGTAGCTTTCTTGGTCCTATATGTTTCTAGTCCTTGGTTCATCTTTGGGATAAAGGCTGAATGCATGCCCTCAGGGACTCTGCCCCCGCTGGCAGCAGTAGGATGTGGCCAAAAACTTCATTGCAAGGTTGGGGAATTTGTTATTTTGCGTAGTTTTAGTGTGTTGTTTTGTTGCGGAGTTTATTTACATATAGGGTGGGACTTAACATCTCGTGTTTATATATATTGGAAAACTGATTTTTTCCTCCTTGCACTGACTCAGATTCACAATGTCATCTTGAGGCTTTCAAAAGTAATACAAGGCTTTTACCTGATTTTATGTGATGATTTGATTTCTTCATGTTTTATCTGTTGCATTGCTGGTAAAACCCAGAGCTGCTGCGAGGCGTTGTGCCGGCAGCTGTAGGAAACTGCAGCCCTCCAGCGGGGCTGGTGCTCCCGTCCGTCTTCCTCTTCTGTCTCCTCCTCTCACCCGCTGCTGACGCACTCGACGGGGTGAGATACTATGGTCGGGGAGGGAGCGGCGGCAGCAGCAGAAGGGCGTTTGCTTCGTGGCCCCTGCTGGACCGCTCATCTCTCGTGCTTTTCGTTTCCAGGCGCTTTCTGTGCGGGACTGGGGAGCAGGGAGGAGAGGAGTACTTGCGGAGCCTGGTGTGACACTGCCTGTGCCGGGAAAGTTGAAAGGCAACTTTTAATTTGAAGGAAGTTCGGCTCACGAAGGAGACGCCAGCGGGAACCTCAAGTCCGGGAGTTGCTCCGCTGAAGCAGCGGAGGGATCGTAAACGCTTCAGCTTGCAGAGGCCTTGCTGCTGTTTCCCTCTCCTCTTGCCATAAGCATCGTGTCTGATTGGTGGCTGGGAAGAGGAAAAGTTGGCTGCTGTTATCTGCCGCCTGATTTCCATAGGTGAGTATCTCTCTGACTCTGGGTGATCTCATTTTAGTTAAGAGGCATGTTCAACTTCTGGTGAAGTACCAGGGCTTGTGTTTTGGAAGCAAGCAGAAGGACTCAGATACAGCAGTAAGAGCTAAAATACAGCTTTTGGTAATTTTATTTATTTATTTATTTATTTTTAAAGGTGACACTCAAGTTTGTTGTTCTCCTCCTTCCCCTCACTTCCCCCCTTAAAACCAGCCACGCTGTTAGCAACCAGGGCAGCAGTTATATGGCTGGTGAGTACCCCAGTCTTGTTTCCCCGAATTATGTCCAGGGTCCAGCATGTCTCTGTCAGGTGGGTTCGTATCTCACTGTGGCTGGACATTGAGGCATGGTGAAGTCTCTCCATGGTTTCTAGATTTGGAGATTTTGTTTGCAACATACCAGTACAAGGTAATCAGAGTTATGTGGCATGGCAGTGGTACTTGCTTGCAGGATCCAGGAACAAAGGGACAAGCTACTGTCCCTTTTGCAATCTTGGGCACCCCTCCTTAATTGCTGCCAGTATCCCCAGGGCAGTTGCAGTGAGTGCAACAGAGAGAAACAGAGCCAAAAATTGTTGAAGTTTTTTCAGCTGTACAAAGCAACTGTGCTGATACACGTGTCACAATGTCACCCACTGCCCCAAAATGTGAATGCTTTGCTTTTAGAGGAGGATGGTCCTGGGTGCATAGAGAAATACAGTAAGTAGCCATGGAGAAATGCAGAAATCCTTTTGATGAGCTGAATGCATTTCAGGTGGAGCCATGTAACTTTACCATTATGCTCCTAGGTACATAGCTGAGTGTTTCCATAGTATGTGATCTTATTTGTGTGTTTCTGGTGTAGATGCCTTCTCCTCATAGTGAATCTCTTCTGAACTGAATGCTTTAATATGAATTTTTTTACTCAACTTTTGGGGAAGAAATTAGAAACTTTGTGCATGTAGTCGCTCATCTCTTTGTGTATTTTTGTGTGTATATATTTGTGTTTATGCAGATATACATATAGAAGAGTTACTTCAGGCATTGTTTTTTAGTCTGTGTATGTGTGTATATATATATATATAAAGTTGTTTTCTGAAGCAGGATGGGGTAAACAAGTTTAGAGGAGCATTAAATTCTTCTTGTCCTATTAAGTAATACAGTGCCTGCTTCCTTGTGAAGTTGGGATGTTGATTTGGTTGTGCAAACCAAGGCAGGAAAGCAGGCCATAACAAAACACCCTCTTATGAAATACCTGCTTAGAATACTGTCTGGTAAATCATTAGCACATGGTTGCAGTACTTGTAAAGGCTGCTAAAGAGGCTTTTGACCTCTGAAGCTCCCTTTTTCCAGAGGTGAGAAGTGAAGTTAGTTGCAGATCTTGGTTTTGTGTGTGGGTATTTTCTGCTATTGTGATTTCTGTCCTGGTTAAGCAGTTTAGTCCAATGGCTTAAGAATGGGGGAGGACCACCTCCCCATGCATAAAGAATATTTTCCTAAGAGAACAGGTGCAGCTAAGGCAGAGGGGAAGAATACAGCATGCCAGGCTGCTTGGTGGGATTAGCTCATGCATTATTTTCATTGGAGAAGCTGTAGGTAGATGATGCTTTTATTTCATGTGAGCAAGTTCTGTGAAGCAGTTGGAGGTGGGAATCAGTATTCAGCTCTTCATTTAAGTAACTTGAGGCCAAGGAGACTTTTGTAGAAACTAGCAACTAGCATGCATGTTTATCCACAAACTGGCAAGAGCATTGTGCTTTCTTGGGCTGTCGCTAGCGTCTGTAGTGAGGAACAAGTTTTCATATCTATCTGCCACCTGTGCTGAGTGTGGATATGGGCCATTGTGTTCATGATGGGGTTTCTCTTCCCTGGCCAGAGCAGCAGCATGGCAGTTGCTGAATCACATCATTTTCTGCCACATGCCTACCTGTAAATACTGCGACTCATTTAATGAAACTTAATTTTAAATGGGTTTAAAGCTCATGTGCTGTTTTGTTCAGCATCTTTGTTTCCTGGGATTCAAACCTGTTTGATCTTGAAGGATTTGCTGTGGGTCTAGCTGTTCTTAATTCTGCACCATGCTTCTGTTTTGCCTGACATTTGTTTCTGTAGCCACATAGGAAATGGATTTCTCCAAGGCATTTGATACTTACAATCTGTAAAGGCCTATCTGCATTTGCAGTAAGCTTATTTTGTGCAAGTAAGTTGAACTACAGAAAATACGTGTAAGTAACTCAAAATATAGAAAATATATAGCATATGAAAACGCATCATATGGAGAACAGCAAATGTAGCCTCATTTGCAGTGCTTGAAGTTGTTGCTTGAACAAACCAGAAAGGACTTAGCTAAAGAAGGGCTTAAGCTGTTCCTGTCTACATTCAAGACCATGACTCAAAACTTCCAGCTAAATTCTTAAGCTCCCCAAATTGACACTGGAGTTAGGCTTTGCATTCTCTAAGCAGTGTTGTTTTAGGTGCCATGTTCTCAGCCTGGCTGTCTAATGCCAAAGGTCCTGCAAGGAGATTTTCGTTTTTATTCCTGAACGTAGCTGGTCCTGTAAGACCTTTGAGAGCATAGTCTTGAAACCTGGACCTCAGTCAAAAAAAAAGCCCCAAAACAACACCCCACCACCACCACCCCCCCCCCAAAACTAACAACAACAGAAAGGAACACAAATGAAAAATAAACCAACACATCCCAAAGCCAAAAGCCTTCCTTATGCTGTTCTACATGGCTCAGTGCTTTGCACACAGCCCCAGGTTTCCATGTGCCAGTGAAAGCTCAAAACTGCTCTTGTTGCTCAGGAAAGTGCCCTTTTTGCTTGGCTAACTTTACAGGATGGCTGCCCATTATCTTTTAAAAGCTGAGCTTTATAAAGCTGTTCTACCATGTGAGGAGAGAATTCAGGGTCTGCTGCGTGTCTGTGTTACACCTAGTACCAAGTACCTGAAGGAGATACACAAACCTGGAGGAGAATACAAATCCAGATGTTTCCCCAAGAGGTGTGAGTTTGTCAAAGGAGGTCTCTGTAGTGGAGCAAGTGCTGTCAAATGCTCCGTCACATGGTAACACTGGCTTGCAGAAGGCATCTCTGTCCTGGGAGAGCCAGCCTGGACAGCAGCAGTCCTTTGGACAGCCAGGTCACCATGCTCTGTGTTCAGTAAGAGCTGTTGTGGCTGTGAGGGACAGGGAAAAGGAATACAGTTCCGTTCCCTCTTAGATATTTTGTGCTAGGGGTTCAGGATAGTGTTTGAGACCGTCTCTGCTGTCTCTTGTGCGCTTGGCACTGGCCTGTGGATGTTTAATTTTTATTTGCCAGGAAAATTAGCCTGATGGAGTACTCGGTTGTCTCCAGCTGCTTTTTGCAGCTGTCTGCATGGCAAAGAACTGGGGGAAATGACTGATTAATAATAGAAAGACAGATTAGGAAACCAGGTACGGTTTCAGCATACAGCCAAGCTGCTCTGGCAACTCGCTGCTGCCACCAAAAGGGAAAGGACTTGCTTATATTCTTGTGACTGTGCAAATCAGCTGCTTTGGCCACACAGCCCAGAAGAAAACCAGGAAAAGAGCAATTTTTCCATACAGTCGCCCAAGCACAAGGGAGGAGGGTGGGGATACAAGACAGAAGGGAGGGAATACCTCCAAGAAAAGGCTTGTTAACCTCTGCTGGCCCAAGTAACCCGAGTTCAGGTGCACAGGAGTTGGAGCTGAATTCACATAATCAGCTTAACACTTTGTATGTCAGTTCTCCTGTGTGCTTAGGTTGACTTTAAAAATCACAGCTGCAGCATTCATGCTGCCACTTCTAGCTGGGGCTGAGCTAATTCAGGTTAGACTACCCAAGTTAAGAGCAAAGGATAAAAAGTACTGGGGCTATAATTTCACTTACTAAATGTAAATGTCTTGCTTGGTCATAATATCACAGTCTTATAACAGACTTTGTTTTGCAGTAAGCATGTAAAGTGTCAGGAGAAAGGTAATCAACAGACAGTCCAAGGGTAAATATATTGTGTGCTTTGTAAGCAGCAGGCTTTTTAAGAGTTGCTTTTAGGAAGTGGCCATTATGCAGTGCTTTGTCAGCAACTCTTTACTCGGTGTTTATTGCTATTCCTTGCTGTTATCACTGGTCCTTGTAACTTGTCTGGTTATGTTTTCTGTTGCCTTTCTTAAAATAAGGGCAAAAGACAGTTAAGGAACCCATTATTTTCTTTGCTAAAGTTTGTTTCCCGATTCTTTTTTGTCTCTGTTTTTGGGGGCCTGGGTTTATTTTTGTTTGCTTTTGTTTTTTTTTTTTTAACTTTGTAAGTGTTGAGAACTTTGTGATTTCTAAGGCTGCTCCTTGATTCAGGTGAGCTCTTCTTGGTTTATCCTCATGTTGATAACGAGTGAACAGTCCAGTTCAGTGCCAGATGAAGAAGGAAATATCCAGGGTCATTTCAGATATCCATCCTAGATGGACCCTAAAAGCCAGCAAATGCGCTGTACCAGAGGGTATGTACAGGGAATTCCTTGCACAGGACATGATGGAGAGAAAATAGCAATTTCTTAAACATAGCTAAATAATACTTAGCTATATAATACTTGTTTCAGAAAACCTGTAACATAACACTTTACCTGAGCAAATAACTTGAATACAAACAGCATTTATTCTTTTCAAGAGGCTGTAGATAAAAACATATTGAGAGCTTGGTGGAATTCAGTACAAAGTCAAATTTTACCTCTGTGTTTGTGAAACTGGAATTATTCTGCCTTTTAGAAGTGAATTTAAGAATTGAAGTTACTCTTTCAGCCTCTGGACTAAAATTCTGAAGACAAGCAGCCTGTTTTATTCAGCTAAGTTTCAAAATGTTTCAGCATGCTTTGTCCCTTGTTACTGGGCTGCTTTCTATTACCTGGAGTAAAAATCTGTTGGTCCTAGTGATATGTATAAATTTAAAAGATCACTTCAGCATTCAAGCAGATTTTCCATTTGTAGGGATGCCGACACGTGTACTGTATTAATCTTTAAAAACTGAAAAGTTGAAGTCAGTTAAATCTAATTTATTTATACTGGGAAGCCGATGCTTTGCAACTGATCAGTATTAAGCATTGAGGATGAGGACTTGGTAGGAAAACCACGAGCTCGTTATTTTTGGTACATCTTTAATTTTGGTTTCCTACTGTTCCCAGCTCTTTGGGCTTTTTCCTTATTATCCCTTTTATGTTTTGAAATTTTCTCTTTTAATCTCAGCCACGTGCTTTTCTTTGGGGACTTGGTTTATCTGTCCTAAACTAGCCACACCCTACCTAAACCCACAGTCAGATCCTGGCATTGTTCAAGCTTCTTAGATGTGTTTGTGTATCTTCGTTAGAACAGCAAAGATCTGACCTAGGCAAGCCTTGAAAAACTTCTTTATTTTAATAGTTACAGAGATAATGAAGAGACGCTTCAGGTAGCAGGGGTACCTCTAATCCTGTTAAACTTGAAGCTATGAAAACAAACAATGTATTGCAAAAACAAAATGAGACATGAAGGCAGCTCTCTGCTATGTTAAGAGTGGTTTTGTCTTCATTTCTTTTTTTCTTTTTAGGAGAAATAAGTGGTGCAACTGTTTGCTAAGGACTGGATTGTTAGGGAAATGAAGAAGTTAGGGAGGTTAGAGTAAGCCCTCATAAAGCCAGGAGAACAGTTTTGCCCCTGTTTTGATTTGAGCTACTAAATTTACATGAACAACGCTCTCCCAAACCCCATATATATTTTTAAATGGTGAAAATATCCTCCCATTATAATAAAAATGTAACTGTTTAGCAAAGAGGCTATTTGCACACATTTTCCCTGTACATGGTGGTCTGGCTTTTGCAACTTGTAAGGAAAAGGTGGGAAAAGAATTGATCCAGTAATTCAGGATTACTTAAGCTAAAAACACTCACTTACTGATTTAGATTTATCTGGGAGAGAGGTAATACAGGCTCAGGCTTTTGTTAATGTTTAATGTTCTGTAACAGTCTTCCCAGGCATAATTGAGCCATCAGCATGGGAGTGATCCCGGTCAGAGGAGTTCATTTTGAGTGATTACTGATCCTGCTGTGGCTTTCATTTCAGTACAGCTGATCTAATTGATGAACAGGGCCATAATTTATTTACAGTTCTCACTGTCCTTTCAGACCGATTCTCCTTCTTTTAAAAGGGGAGGAGGACAAGGAGGCTGCTGGGGCTCACTAGGCCACCAGCTTTGCTGCCCGTCTGTCACAAAGTTATCTGAAATACTCTGCCTTCTGTTCTGGGTGATGGTTTCACACTGCCCTGCTTTTAGCAACATCTCCATTTTCTCCTAAAGCGGTTTACCTTTAATCTGGAGCATGTGCAGCTTGGCTGGGGAGGGTCTAACATGAACGGCTGAAACGAGCTACAGGGGTTGGGGGAACGGAGGGAGGAAAGATGCTACTGCTGATGAAAAGTAAGAAAAAAAGCTGGAGATCATTTACACTCACTTCTTTTTTTTTTTTTTTTTTTCTTAGGTGTCAGTTTGGGATGAATACCCCTGGGTTTTTTTTTTTTTTTTTTTTTCCCCTTCCTGATTTTAATAGGTTTCAGCATAATCCAGTTTATCTCCTACAGCTTGCTGTAGTGATGAATCATGAGTCTGCATCAAGAAATCCAGCAGAGCTTTGAAATAGTAGCTTCTGTCTCTAAGTACTTTTCAAAATAAGCAAAAGGGATTTTGTACTCAGAAATCCCTTTGGGTATAAAGATAACTTTCAGTTCTGTTCAGGCCATGCTGGACAGAGCCTTGGGTAACATGGTTTAGTGCAAGATGTCCCTGCCCATGGCAGGAGGGTTGGAACTAGATGGTCTTAAGGTCCTTTCCAACCCTAACTATGCTATGATTCTATGAACCTCTGAATAATCAGGGGAGGAGGCAGCTATGAGTTTTGGATTTTCCCTGTGCTTGAGGCAGACCTGCTGTTTCAGGAGCTTCATCAGGGACCCATTGAGCTTCATAGTTCTGTATGATAGAAAAGAGTCCTGTCCTTAGAGAAGCTGCTTGTACAGCTAAGCACAGTCTTCACCCTGAACTCGTTCATTTGGCTGCAAGTTGAAGGCCACCTCAAGCCCACTTTGTACATACAGAGCAGTAAAAAGGCAATCTGAAAATATTTTAGGTGACATATCTAATTTTCAAGGTGAAAGGTAGTTTTCAACTGGATACAGTTTTCACAGTTGAACTTTGAGGTGCCAGCTTCCAGCTGTTTGAAAGCTGCTGTGCTTTTTGAATCACATGTTGCAAATATGAAAAGAGAAAGATGTGCATTGTAAACATGAGCACTGCAACAGTATGTCAGTCAGTTGCCTCAAATATAAAATATTAAAAAAAGGCAGTGATTAGAGGCAAGTCTTCTGTAGGTAGCTATTACTCTTCCGCAGGGCAACTTCCGCCTGTTAACACTTGAAAATTGTAATGACATCGTGTTTGCACTCACATGCGTGGCAAAATGCAGAAAAACAGATGCAGTAACCAGTTTCAATAGGGCAGTTCATAACTACTCTCATTGCTTTGGGCAGCTTTTCAGAGAAGTGTGTTGGAAGGAGCATTTCAGCCGTTCTGGCTTAATTACCAAACTGGTGGGTGTCCTGCCATCCCATTGTAAGTTATATCTGGTGGAGATCCACACCAAAATCACATGATGTTTTTCTTGAGGTTTGATTCTGCCTTTTACCTGTTCGGCCTAACTAAATAATACATGAACTGAAGTGGTTTCTGCTATTTCTAGACAGCGTTGATCACAAATATAAATGCAGCACTTGTTAATATGAAAGTTCCTTGCCTGCTAACTGACCCTGAATTCTGTGTCCTCCATTAGGGGACATAAGTCCCATTGTCCTTAATGATTTATGCAGCATGTACAATAATAGGGCCTGTTGCTTATGGAAGTGAATGCATTCATATTTTACGTCTCTGCCTGCCCTTCATATTTTATTTAATGAAGAGTTTACAGAAGTTGGTTACTTGGCAAAAACTGGCTTTTAGCAAACTAAGGAAGTGCATTTTTCCTGATTTTTGGCCTGGTGCTGTCTTTGGTGCTCTCCTCCCCTGTGGCTGTACCACGTTTTCTCAGGGTCTTTCTAAGTATTGATCCTTACTCCTTACTCCTCCAGAAAGTGAGGAGGGCTTTCAGCCCTGCTGTTGACAGATAATGTTGTGCCTTCTGAGGAGTGTGTGAAATCCCTGTGACATGCAGGGACGTGATATCCTTGTGCTGTGCTGTAGCCTCTGGCTTTTGGATTTTCCCCTTTAAATCCTAATTCACATGGTGCTGCATGTGGCATGTCATGAATTTCAGCTGGGAACGCATTACTCATGTGTATGTGTGTGCTGCATCTGTACTGGTCTGGTTCATGTGCCAGTCGTTGTGTTTGCTGTTTGCCTGTGCTTTATGGCAGTTCCTGGACTGTTCCTGTAAGGTCAGGCTTTTGGAATTTGGCTGCCAAAGACCTGTTCAAAGCAGTAAAAGTTTTTCTCAGGATCAAGTTAAATCAAGTCCCTGCATTATTACACTAATAATGTGAAATGAAAACTATAATAATATACTCTTTTTCATTGCTATTGTGGTGTTACATAGGGTGAGCTGTGTATTTCATTGGGATTTCTGCCATGGTACTTTTATCCCCTTGCCCACATTAAATATTTGTGAATGTAGGTATTTTCAGACCCCATGAAAAGTTTTTTTGGAGTACCTAAGGGCAGATAAGTGATACTTTTAAAAGCAAATTTCATGTGTATTTGTGCTCTGTGCAGTCTGTGGTAATGCAGCCCCACCCTCACCCACACGGAAACCACTCAAACGGAAAACCCAACAAACCCCAAACGCAGAGGACTGTGACTGTTTAACGTCTTTTGGTATGAACACTTCACAGTACTTTATGGTTTCCAAAAATAGTTCTTTTTTTCCTGTCAGTAGTCATTTCATCAGCTCTGTACTGCTCGCAGAAGCAGCACTGGCATTACCAGAGGACTGGTGGTGAATTTTCATGATCTTTCTACATAAGAGGTTTTTTATTTTTTTTAATGGCCTCTCATTAAAATGCCGTGTTTTGTCAACCTGGAGGTGTTCTTGGGATTTACCAGAAAAATGCATGACAAAGTACACCTCAAGGATAGTTCTGTAGAGTAAGTCTGACTGTGGGATGGGTAGGTAAAGCAGTGGCTATGTCAGGTATAGGTTTTGTACTCTTAAAATATTTCTCTTTACTAATGAGTTCAGGAGTCTTCCATACATCTCCCAGGCCTTGAGGGGAGTGCTATATAGTCATGGAGCCTGTTATGGTGTGGCTGGATGGAGTTTTACCTGTGTCCTGCTCTTGAGGGCTCCTCATCAGAAGAGTTTTGGCAGTACCATAACATCTGAAGCCCTCTGCTGCTTGGACAAGACCCTGTATGCTAGAAATATCAATGTAATTGTTATTCTCTTGTTTTGTTTGCTTGCTCAGGTATGCAACAGGAAAATTTTATCTTGCTAGACATCTCTAGAGAGTGCATCTTCACAGTATGTACCTACAGGAAGGGCTTTTTTGCAGTGAGCCTTTTGTGTGTTGCTTCTGGGAGTTGATTTAAATGAATATTGCACTCTCCAACATGGCTGCTGCTTTGTTATCTATTTTGCCATTCATCTTTTAGCTTCAGCCTCCAACATGCTCCATTTCTCTTGTGAGCTCTCATCAGTCAGCAGAGCCATGTCTTCATGGCTGACACCAGGCTGCCTGCGACAGGAGAGCTGCATTCCACTCAGTGAGGCAGGTCACTGTTTTCAGGCTGCACCTCATTGGCATTACTGCCTTGCTTTTATTAATACCTTGCTAATCTGGGCTTCACCCATCTGCTTGCAGAGAGCTTTGGTGTGCATGTGATGGCAGATTTAAATCCTTCTTCCTCTCCTCTTTTTTCTCCTGTCCTGCAGTTTATTTTGATTCCTCTTTATATGGGTGGAACAAGAATAGTTGCACCAGGTTTCTGCAGTTTCTCACTGATGCAAACACTGTAAACAAGCAAGGCTTGTCCTCCTGGGCTATGAGGCCCAGTCTTGTTTTTTGCAGGTGGGCAGCTCAGTGATCCCTTTGGAGCAACAGGCATCCCTTAATTGATTCAGAGGTTAATTCTACTTTCTGGTATAGAATGCTGGTTTGTTTGGTTTTTTTTAAAGTTGGACACAGCTTTTCTAAGCCAACTGAAATTGTCTTAAGCATTTTTATTTGTTTGCTGTGGGCAGTGTGTGGTTGATTCATTGCAGGGAGCTACAGTTGTTATGTGCTTGATGAAGTGTATGCCCTGTGACGCTTATGTTGGGGTGGATCATGGAAGTGGTATTATGTCTAGCACTGTGCTATAAACCTTTAACTCCTTCTGCCTAATGTACAGTTTAATGAAAGGAAGCAGATTTTGGGAAGTGCATCATGCAGTTTGCAGTACACCTCAGTTTGCTGCCTTCCAGTTAGAAGAAAATGCTTAGACTAGCAAGCAAAGTTCGCTAGAGGCTGTACACTTGTGCTAGAAGCCTGGCAGTCGTGCTGATGGTAACAGGCTGGGTCTGATTCCTCCATCCATTCTGTGGCAGAAGAAGAGGTAGCACATATTTCCAAACACAATTTCCGTGATATGCATACATACTAGTCGTACTTACCCAGTACCTGGAGTTGAGATTCTCTTGACTGGAATTACAGGTACTTTCTGAACTGATTTGATTGATATGTTCAAAACCTACGAGTTCAGCATGTGAATCTCTTATGCAGTCATCCAGTCTGTCATGTTTTGTGCGTCAGATAGTGGAGTCTCTACCTGCAGAAGAAAAGATTGCCAAGCAACACTCTGCCTGACATACTCCCTGGGATCATCACCAGAGTTGCTTGGTGGCTAATGGATATTTCCGTAAAGATCTTAGGACAGAATGATGCAGGTACATGTCATATACCTCAAATGTACCACTCGGAAAAAAATGCAGAGGTAATTGGATGTTTGCAGGAGGAGCTTAGTACTGAGGCTTTCAGTTGGTTGTTGAAATGCTCACAATTTCCAGAACAGTCAGATAGCAAGGTACAAGTTTTTCATCTTTCCTTATCTATTTGGTGACAGCAGCATTGGTCCTGAAACACCAAGAGGTAATCATGAAATTATCTGTAAAAGACAAAAAAAAAAAGAAAAAAAAAATAGGGACCCTTAGAGCAGGGGAACAGAGCTGGACTGAATTACTGTCTCTTTCTGGCGCTGTGATTTTCAAAGAAGATGCTAAATGAAGGGAAGGGACAGTGGGGAGGATTTATCTTTTCATTCATGATGGATTTTGCTGAATGAACATGTGCATGTTTTTGCCATGAAGTGTTAATGCCAACAGTGGCAGATCTTCACTGCAAACAGTGAGATTTGGCATCTATGCAACTGGCAGTGAAGACGGTAAAGAAGATGGCTGAAGCTTAGGAAGTGAGCCAAGATGTTTTTTCTTGCTTGTAGAGTTAATCACAAAAGGAAGGTGCCAGGGCAGTTCATCTGAATTTTGAGTAGATCTGGCTCTACGATGGCGTCATGGAGATTGTACACCTGTAAATCACAAATGTGTTTGTGGCTTTTTTTTTTTTTTTATAGTTGTTTTCTTTTTCTCCCTAGCATTTCCTGGCTTTCTGGTCTCAAGACTGACCGTGCAATAAAAGTCTTTCCCTCCCTTCATACCGATATGTATCTTCCAAACCTAAATATTTGATTTATGATACAACTCTGAACTGGTATTACTGGAAAGAGGAGGCTTATGTGTTCAAGAACTGAACTAGGACTATTTACAACAGAAATAATCTTGAATATTTGTGGTGTTACATCTTTCAGACCAGGGATCAGTATGTGTTATATAAACTAAGTTAATAAAGACAAACCCAGGCACTGTTTTGTTTTACAAGGGTAATAACACTGAAATTTAATAATGTTGATGGGTGTGCCTTTTGTGTGGGTTTATGAGTAGTAACAGCTGAAATACAGAGAACACCATCTTGCCTGAATATATACAGATATTTATATTTCAACTCTTGCAGCTTGAAGTCTTTTTAATCTGGATCTTATGTGCTGGACTTCAGAAGTATGGTATAAATAATGAAATATCCGTATTTTAAATGAAATATGGGAACATTCTGGGCTAGGATTCTAAGTGCGTAAACTCAGTTTTATTTTGCTTTAGCTGTAACTCTGGGAAAGGCAGTTTTGAGGAAGCAACTGTTGTGCTCTGGATGCTAATACATGTCCAGGAACAAACCCAAATACTAAAAAAATCCAAACCAATTGATCAGTTTAAGCCTTCAGTGAGGCTGTTTTCACTGTAGTTCCTGCCAGCTTTCTTTTAACCAATGTGTATGGCTGATTTGGCAAAATATGCTATAGTGTGCGTTTTACCATCAGTCACAAGATTGCTCTCAGTTTCCTTCAGCAAAACTTCCCTTTCTGTTTTCCTTTTTTTTTAATTCTTCATTCTACTTGGATCTTGGATTCCCAGAGGATCACCATGAATTTGAGTTTCTAACAGTAAATGACTTCTAGGTATTTAATGTAGGTAATAAAAAAAAACCCAGATAAACCAACAAGAAGAAACCCAAAACCCCAGTGCCACCAAAAAAATCACCCAAACCCAAACCACCTGTACTTGGTTAAAATAAGTTAAAACACAGAGCATGTAACAAATATTTCATTCCCCTTATTTTTTTGTTTCTATCCTGCCCTATCCCATCCTCTCCCCTTTTCTGTGCCTTCTAGGGCGAGAACCACTTTCTTGGCTTGTTTTCAGTGTTTCATCTGTTTTCTTTTGGAGGTCTTCTGTTTGTATATAAATATCAGGAGGTTTAGATAGTGTCAATAGGAAGGCAGCTATCGTTTCATGCTCTTTAGTAGTAGAGTTAGCTCAGGGGTTGCATGAGGACACAAGGATCTATTTCCAGCTCTGCCCTATCTTTGGCTGACCCAGATCCCAAGGTGTAACATGTGTGTGTGTTTTGCTGTGTTGGAGATGATGGCCACAGCTTGCTGTCACCTGAGCCCAGAGCCCAAAGCCACCCGAGTTTTCTTCATTCCAGAAACTAGATGTGCAAGGTTTGAGCACAGTGTGTGTTGTAGTGTCCATGGAGGGTTTTGTTTGTATGCAGCAAAGTGACATGGGTCGGTTGGGTCCTGCTGTAGAAGGCTGCTGCCCAATTAATGATCCTGGTGTTGAAATTGTCTCTGTGTAAGGATTTGTGAGAGTCTGTTAATATTTTTGCAGATCCCTTTGTGGGTGAAGGACTGAAATAGTACAAACCAACTTTCTATCAAGGATAATATTCTTAGGAGTTGAGTATAGTTGTGGGTTTTGTTGGGGTTTTTTTTGGTTGGTGGGGATTTTGTTGTGTGAGGATTTTTGTGTTTGTTTTTTTTTGTGTGTGTGTGTGTGTGTTTTGTTTTGTTTTGTTTTTTTTTCTTTTTCTTTCTTGCACAGAACTAAAAGCGTTTGGGGTGGTGCGTTTCCTATTGCAGCCATTCACAGGCTACTGTTCATCCCCCTTCTGTTACAGGTGCTAACATTACTTTAGGATTTAGACATTAGGATTTTGTTGTGCATTACAAAATGAGATGTACACTTACTTGTGTTATCCCTGGCCTAGGTGGAAAGCTCATACTTGTTCCTGCAGGAGCCAGCTGGGGTCCTGGCACCTGTCTCTCTCTCCCTTCTGTGTTTGAGGACACTTTTCAGTTTGAAATAGCTGTTTGTCAAAGGGCAGGACATACCCTCCCCTTCACACCCCATCCTTTCCACCCCCAGAACACTCAAAGCAGGATTTCCATAGTGTCAAAACAAAAGCTCTGCCTAGCAAGTGTTCCTGTGATGAGATTACTGGTTGCGTGAAGCCTTTTCGTGAGTGTTTGCTGGTTTCCATAACTACTTCAAAGTGCAAGGAAGAAGAAAGGGGGGGAAGAAAGTTGAGCAGAGAGATGTAGGGCTACAAAGAAGCAAAAGGATGAGGCTTTATGAGGTTTGGAGGGAAAAGGTGCCTTTATCATCTAGCACAGACCATGTGCGTGCACTTATCTATGCATGCAGTATAGATGCTGAATTTTTGTAGTAAAGATATTCACTAGCAGTGTTTCCCATCTGAAGATGAGCTGTTTGTTTATTCAGATATGATGCAAGTACTTTCATTTTGAAATCTTTGTCACTAAACTCTGGGCTTGGGTTCAGCGCTGTCATACTGAGAGATCTCTGCCTGTGAGTGCCGTTTCTTACTTTCTTGTTAAACTAGAGTAGGAAACATACAGTCTGTCTTTCGTTGTGGTTTTGTTTGTTTGATTTTTTTTGGGGGGGGAGGCAGGGGAAAGGGTTTAGGTTTGGAGTTTTTTTCCTTCCTATAGAGTAATTTAGAAAAAAACATGCTGCTCTGGGATTTATGTAGTGTGCAGCCAATCTTTTTTCTCTCTCTGAAGCTGTGTATGTAGCTAATCTGGGTACGTGGGTGTTGCTTCACATGCTTTACCCCATCCTCTCTTTTCATAGTAGTAATTCTGCTTGCTCTGACTTTCTGTCCTGTCATGGGTTCAGCAGCAGCAGTCATTTTTCTTTAAGTAGTAGCTGATGAGCACTGTGTTTTGGATTTTCACTTGGGAACAGTGCTCATAACACCAGTGTTTATAGTTATGGCTTGGAGTGTTTAGGCTGGCCAAGGACTTTCTAGTTTCATGCTCTGCCAGGG
>JASSUY010049968.1:0-32467 GCA_032466535.1 Forpus xanthops | reverse complement strand
CCCCCCCCCCCCCCCCCCCCCCCCCCCCCCCCCCCCCCCCCCCCCCCCCCCCCCCCCCCCCAACTGAGAAACTGCCCAGAGGCACATCTCCAGGCTGGGGTAATAGGAAATGCAGGGAGAGACTGAGGTCTGCACCAGAGAAAAGCTTGCTGGGAGGAAATCCCTGACCTCGAGGAGGAAGAGGAGGAGATGACTCACCGAGTCAGCTGTGTCCTGTGACTGGTGAGGTAAGCTCACAGCGGCCTGGTGAAAGCCTTGTTTTCCTTGTGTTTTGTAGAAGTGCATGGTGTCACCAGCAGAAAGCTGAGCGTGACTCAGCATTCTCCCCAGGAGGAGGGAAATTCCCTCTGGCCTTTGGTCGCTTCCATGCTTGCCAACTGGATGAAGGTTCACGTGGAGGAAAGCTTAACTTCTGATTTTAGTTTTGTGCATTGCCTGATGGATGCATTGAGACACAAGTGGCTTGAAGAGACCCAGCGACTCGAGGACAGCCCACTGTGCTTCGAACACCCAGGCGGGATGGAGTGGGGAATAAGCAGTTGGTCCTGCCTAAGATGGCAGCAACCCTTCCTAAGGAAAAGATGTGCTGGGGCTGGGTCCCAAAATACAAATCTCTGCTCTATAAACGAGACCAAAAGTGGCCATCAGGGTCCTCAGAAACAGGACATGAGATGGACACACTGGAGGTGTTGCTTGGCAAGGCAGTCAGCATTGGCAGTGTTCTGTGCTGCATGGCCTACAACTGCTAGCCCTGCTCGTCTTACAGAGAAAAACAATAATCCAATGATGTCAAGAGATTGCTTTCACCAACGCTTTCCGAAATAAGAATACACACAGCAAAGAGGCAGAAGAGAAGGTGAACGCAATACACGTGCCCAAACCTTGTAATATCTCATGCTATAAAAGCTGGTGAATCATTCCCTGTGCTGCATCATCATGCTTAAATCTGAATCTGTTTATGTTTCAACTTAAACTCATGGCTTCACAGTGGAATATTGCCATGCCATACCTGGAAATTGAAAGCCCTAGAACATACTAGTAAAGGTTGTAAGTTTAAAAGGGCAACCCTGTAATTGTTTCCAGAGAAGTGATGTCATGTCAAAATTGCCACACGTATGCCAAAGGTATAGCTATATGGAAGGCCAAGTGTTTTAACATATATACTTTAAGTCAGGAAATAAACTACCTTCCCATTGTGGCAATTAAAACTTATCCTTCTCTTGATTGCAGAAGATGGTAAATCATTGCAGTTTCTCCTGAGCTTTTATTACCTTAAACCAAGAAATATGTCACTAATAGTCAGAGTGGTCAGGCCCTTGGGTGAGAGGGAATTAATACCAATGAGGCACCTAATAATCATCGATCCATCTTTATTTAATTACCTTTGGATGGCACAGATGGTGTGTTCTGCCAGCTGGACTCCCCTGGCCAGATTAAGAGGCCTGTCAACTGTATCTGATCTACAGGAGAACACTGCTGCCAACCAGCTTGGAAAGCCCCCAGAACATCCTCCTTAATGTCAGTTGTGTTTATATCAGTACCTTTATTTTTAGCCGCCCCTTCTGAAACACCAGAGCGTTAGCCTAAGAGTTATTTATTCCTGCCACGTTGAGCACGTGAAGCTCTCCAATGGGTGCTGTCACCCGCCAAGAGCGGGGCAGGCACAGGGACCCCACCTCCATCATCTGGCCGGGTTGGCGTTATGAAGGTGACGAACAGGATCAGGGTGGCCAAGCGCTGTGTTAACACATGCCCTGGCTAACGCAGGCAATGGGGACCAGCGGATCCCGAGGTGCACTGCACGTCTGTAGTCATGTCTGCACACCAGTGGGTCGTGAAGGCCACTGTGACCCCCCGGAAGGTACCACTACCGCGCACTCTGTCCCCAACGCCCAATCACCGGTGATGCTGCAGCGATCCGCGCAGCCCCGCTTCCCTACATCCCTATGGACCACGCCGGAACCGGGCCGAGGGGCGGAGCTTACCACCGGTGGGCGGGGCGAGCGGCCCCTCCCCGCGGCACTATAAGCCCGCAGCTCTCGGTCCGCCTCCCGTTCGCTTCCTACCGCTCCGCAGCTCCCGGCATCCCGACGGCAATTCCTGCTGCGCCACAGCCATGGCGGCGCTGACGGTGAAAGCTTACCTGCTGGGCAAGGAGGAGGCGGCCCGCGAGATCCGCCGCTTCGCGCTGCCGCTGCCCGTCCGTTACCGGGCCATCCATGACCGCATCGCGGAGCTCTTCCAGGGGCTGCTGCAGGCCGGGCCGCCGCCCGCCTTCCGCATGCACTATAAGGGTGAGCGGGGACCGGGGGTGGGTCAGGCCCCGAGAGAGGGACCGGGGCACCGCGCTCCCCGCTGACCCCCCCCCCGGGGTACACAGCACTTGACCGGGCACCTAATGCTGCGCTTTGCCCTTTCTAGATGAAGACGGGGACCTGATCGCGTTTTCCACCGATGAGGAGCTGGAGATGGCGATGCCTTACATGCAGGATGGCGTCTTCCGTGTTTACATCAAAGGTAACGTCGCTCGGCCCGAAGGGAGGCGGCAGGACTCGATGTCGTGCTGTGCACTTGCTGGCAGAGTGCCCAAAATGGGAGAGACGAGCACCAACCCTTCCCCTTGTCCTCAAGGGCCTGATGTAACCGACGGTGTTCGTGGGGGAGGTTAAATAAAGGGCAGGGTAATGCACCAGAATACGAATTCTCCTTGCTGAGGTGGGCCAGGCAGATCACAAGTTTCCTCCTAGCCCTGCCATCTTGGCTGGCCCAATGTGAGCCACCGTTGCAATGCTGGCTCCCTGGAAACACCAGCCTGGCCCTGGTAGCTTTAATATTCACAACAATGCATAAGGAAACCTTAATTCCAGTGTATTGAGGGCGTAGACACTCCCTTCTGTTATCTTGGATATCCATAAAGCTTTGTCTGCAGTCCCTTTAAGGAGTCACACAAACCAGTGGCTGTTGTCCCCATTCTGCCTTCTGGCATCTCTCCTGGGTCCCTCTCTCGAAAACATTTTGTTCATGTAGTGCTTAGGAAGGTAGGATGAGAAGCCAAACTTGGTAGTGCAGCATTAATCCATAACATGTCTCTTGGCATGCTTATGCTAGCTAAGGCATGCTCAGTGAGAGGAGCAGGTATCTTTGTGAAACCCCTTTGCACTTGGTTGAAGTCCTCTTCTGTGCCCCCCCCAAGGTTGTGTTTGGCAGCCAGTGTAAAAATAAACTGACCTAGTAAGTCAATACTGCACCAACAAGAGCTGTTTGTGCTTCCTTCTCCTCTGTCTGATTTCCAACCTTTAAATAGTAACCTGTTCTTGATGCAAAGTTTCCTTTCCCTTAATAGAGAAAAAGGAGTGCAAGAGGGAGCATCGCTCGCAGTGCAGCCAGGAGCCCCCCCGTGACATGATGCACCCCAATGTGATCTGCGATGGCTGCGAGGGGCCGGTGGTGGGTGCCAGGTTCAAGTGCACTGTCTGCCCAGACTATGACCTGTGCAGTACCTGCGAGGGTAAAGGCATCCACAAGGAGCACAACATGGTGATGTTCCGAAGTCCACTGCTGAATCCATTTGAGGTGAGCAAAACCTGTGGAGGGGAACTACTGAACTACCTCAAATTTAGCTCCTGAGTTTCAATTACTCAGAGTGGGTCTGTGTGAACAGAGTCACAGGAACTCTCCTCCTTACAGTGGCTTCCCCGAGGACGCTGGCTCCGTAAAATGCGCCATGGTGTTCCCCCCTTCCCATGGATGCACTGCTGGGGGTATCCTGGCCCTGCTGCTCCATGCCGGAACTCCGAACAAGCCCAAGCCAGCACTGCAGCCTCCAGTCCACCCACTGCAGAAGGTAAGAGGAGATGCCCTGGTAAGCAAGGTGGTGGTGGAAACAGACTAGCTAAGGTTCTGCAGCACAGGGTAAAATCTGGATGGAAAAACAGACATAGGAGCTAACCTAATTTGCTTGAAATAATTAGCACCTTTCAGAATGGGATTATTTTAAGGCATGCTTGGATCCATGCAGTCAATGAGGATGCTGATAGAGTATCTGGAACCAAATGAAGCCCAACTGTTGGGTCAAGCATGTCACTACTCCAGATCTGCCTTTCAGCGTGGCTAATGAGCCTTAACAATGCTAATACCACTGGCTTTCTGTCCCAGAGGTAGCTCAGAGCTGGATTTTTGTCTCTATGCTGCTGTTGTCAGTGTATGTGAGTGACAGGAAGCGAGCACCAAGATCTCATGGGGATAACTGTAGGTGCTGTTTCCCTCTGAGCATCTGCGTGTGCTAATGGAAGTTGTTTTTCTAGAAGCTTCTACTAACAGCCAGCCTCAGGACCCCAATGTCACCTTCTTAAAGAATGTTGGGGAGAGTGTGGCAGCTTTTCTGAGCCCCCTGGGTAAGTGGCTTACAGTTTGTTATCCCAATCCCTGAGACTGGCTTAAAGGTCCTTTTAACAGCAGCAGGCAGCTGTTGGGACTGATACCAGAACTACCTCATCCTACTGAGCCTCAGAGGCTTAATTTACTCCTGGTACTAATAATGCCTAAGCTTAGAACAGCCGCTCAGTACCTTTTCAGAGCCCCCTTTTGGGAGGAAACAAAAGATTTCAGTAACATGCCACCACTGTAACACTAGTGTTAAGCCAGTGGTGACTCAGGAGTTTGCCTGCCTCAAGTAGACATGACGACTCCTGCCCTGACCCTCTAAGTATATGGCTTATCTAAAGGATAAAGGATGACTGGTGCTTAAGTACATGCAACATGGCAAACTGTATGATTACAGGAGCCTTACAGTGTCTAGGCCAGGACTGATCCATGCTCAATTAAGACTGTGCTTTGGAAAAATCTCTGTAAGACTTCCTCCATCTCAAATGCACTTCTAGGTATTGAAGTTGATATTGATGTGGAACATGGAGGACAGAGAAGCAAAGTGACTCCTGCTGCTCCTAATCAAGAGAAGAGCAATGCTGAGTCAAGCAGTGGTACTTCCAACCAGAACATTCAGACCAAACCAGACTGGAATAACACAGAGCCTGCTACAGAAGTAAATACTGTTACAGAGCAGATACAAGACATGGTGATAGAACCTGTGCCCACACAAACAGAAGATGGCAGCTTCCACTCCCAGGTACAAGAACTATGACATTAATTTAGTAACTTGCTGAGGCTTTACTAAAAAGGAAGATCATTATTTAGCATGCATTGTGGGATTGAATATTAAGATACCAGCTGATTAAGTGATACACAGCACCTTTGCTTTACAGGTTTACAGCAAAGGTGGTGGGATTTCTTGTGGAAAGGCAGATAGCAGGAGCATGCAGCCTACCTGGGAAGCACTGCAGCATCTGGACTCTTTTTCTTTCCATTTCAGCAACAGAGTGAGTCCTGCAGTTCATCAGGGGGTGATGAGGACTGGACCCATTTATCTTCCAAAGAAGTGGATCCTTCCACAGGTGAACTTCAGTCCCTGCAAATGCCAGAGACTGATGGTCCCAGCTCTCTGAATGTATCTCGGGATCCTCTCCAGCCAGGACCTACAGGACTGCGAGAAGCTGCACTCTACCCACATCTCCCACCAGGTATGAGACTGTACAGGTTTCATGGAGAGAGTAATTTTCACTCAGGAACTGTCAACTTCCCTGACGTAAGCAGACCTACTCTTAAAGGTGCTAGAAACTAAGGTCACATACAGTATAGCTAAACTTGTCTGTAACTTTGTTAGCAAGCATGGCAGCTCTTGTATCCTGTTAGAGACAGATGGTTCTCCTCTTGAATGTGGGCAGCTGAGTCTTAACTAAGACTTCTGACCTTAGACTAATAATGCCATTTGAGCAAAATGAAAGAAGGTGTTACCCTAAATCATGTCCTTGCTGTGTACTCCTTATGAGAGCCTTTTGATGCAGAATGAGAACTAGTATATTGTGTGGCTTTAAGACAGCCTTGTTTTGGTTGGAGCCTGTAACAGTATACAAAGCCACTTAAACTAGATCAACAGTGCAGAGCCTTGCAGCAGGGCGAGCAGAGTCTGACTAAGCTGTTTTCTTACTGCTTGAGTGTGATATATCTCTTATGTCAAGCATCTCCCAGCAGATGAAGGCAGGCATCTCCTAGCTTTTAATCAGCTATGCTAGATACACCAGGATTAGTGCCAACCTACCTAAAGCGTGGCATTGCCTTGGCTACGTTGCCAATTACATGAAATGCTTCAACTTTCTGTTATTCTTCTCTTAACAGAAGCAGACCCTCGCCTTATTGAGTCTCTGTCCCAGATGCTCTCCATGGGCTTCTCTGATGAGGGTGGATGGCTCACTCGACTCCTGCAGACAAAGAACTGCGACATTGGGGCAGCACTAGATGCCATCCAGTATTCCAAGCAGCCACCTCACGTGTAGTCACCTGTGTAACACAAAGCACTTTCCTTCTAACTAAAAGCAGACAGTACAGTACAACTCAGTGGTTCACCTTTCTTCCTGCTAAGAGTTTGTCTCACATTGCTAAGTGCTTGTAGAATGGAGGAAAAATAAATACTACTTCCTGCAATTAGTCTCTGTGAGTGTTTTAACTTGGGTAGTTAAAGTGGAGGGACAAGCTAAGAGCAGGCTGCTTTCAGCAGGCAGCTCCCTAGGTGAGGGAAGCAGTGTAGGGCTGTGGCACCTCTTGAGTACCCTTGGGGTTGCACTGCTAAGGAGAAGTGCTTTGCTGGTCCTGAAGCCTGCTCTGGAAGAAAGGGTTGCTAAGGGAGATCTCAACAAAGAGGTGGTACAGGGGAAAACAGCTGTAGTTTGTAATGGGGAGTTAATCACAGACTTTAATTGTACTGGCCTGCAATCCTTAGAGCCTGGGCACTTTCTCCTCCCAAGCTGACCTACTTCTAATGGAAGAGGCTGATGGACAACACTCGATAACCTTAGTCCTTGTCCCCTGCAACAGCTGCCCCCACCCTCATGCCCTTCCCCCAGACAAGGCCATGCAGCAAGTAAACAGCTTTAATAATGCGGTCCTTCAAGGCTTACAGTAAATCTTGTCTCAGTACTTGGCACACCATCTACATTATGGAGATAAACAGGAAAGCAGTGCCAAACATGCCTCAACTTATCAGAGATCATCATCAAATTCATCACCTGTGCAAAAGAGGCGTTCACAAGAAATTATGCTAGGCTTTGGCCCATTGCTACAGTTAACAACAGTGTTTGCTCTCTTCGTGCTGTCTGAACAGCGCCTTCCTGCAGTGGTGTCCATGACACCAGATCCTGCCCTTACCAATTGGCTTTGAGGTTCTTTGAACAACACATCCTCTCCAACTGAGCAACTGATGCTGGGCACCACGGTGCCAGGCAGTTTTGAGCCAATCTGCTCAGTGCTAGAAACACACTTCTTAAATTCAAAACCTGTACCTTGAGATGGAGTTCTTTGGGCCTGTTCTGAGCATCTACTGACAATAGCAGCATCTGCAGCAGTCATGCTGTGTAGCCCCAACCTTCCACTGCCCTCCTGTGGTGATAAGGTGATCCCGGCAGCATTTTCACTGTAGGTCTTAGAGTGTGAGAGAAATTTTTCCCATTTTGAGGGTTTGGTACAAGTGCTAGGGGTTGGTGTATTCTCCTTGGGCATTGTGGGCTCACAGACAGCAGGAGTCATGCTATATCCACAAACAGCATCTCCATGAACTTGATCAGGCACTGCTACTGAACATTTCTTGCGCTGTAAGAAGAAAGAGAGCTGGGTTATAAATCCAGAATGCACAGCCAAGCTGCCCAGAAGCAGGCAAATAAAGAGCACTCAGGGCCTTCAAATGCACTCAAATCCTCACCAGCCCTCTGAGGCAGACCCGGGGCTGGTGCACTAGGTGGGCCTAGGAGCTTTGGAGACCCAGGTCAACTTCACTGGTCCTGCAGGTAATCATAGTAACTTTAATCACTGCATTACGACGTAGGGGACGCTGCTCAGTGAGGCAAAGCACTACAGGTTGCAGCTGTGCTGAGGGAGGAATCTGGCTCAACCACTCAGCCTACGCAAGGTGGCATTGTTTTTACTTGTCTAAAAACTCTCAGAGAGAAACTCCTGATGATTCTTTTCCTCCTCCTCAAGCATTCAAATAGAAGAGCAGAGGAAGACTCATAACAATTCAAAGTTATGATGATATAAAAGAGGTCAGGAGAAAGTTCCGTCTTACTGGTAGGAAGCATCCTCTACAACTAAAATAACCAGTTTTAACCTTTTTGGCTTGGCAGGCAAGCTGGGAAACATTTTCTTCAGTGGACTCCTGAGCATCACTGGAGAGGAAGCTCTTCTGGTGTTTCCTGGCCAAGAAAACCATTCACAGAGATTAACTGCACTGTGATTTTATTTCACAACTCACCAGAAATGTTCATAAAATGCATGGCTCTAGCAATAAGAGAAGTTTTCTCCCCAAATACCAAATCCCTGCTCAGCTCAGGGTGTACATTGCAAGGTGTACTTTGTTGAGCTATCAGAGCTGAGCTACTTCCCAAACCTCCAAACCGCTCAGGGGCAGGAATTACCAAAAATGAAAGGTCCTTCTGTACCTTTGTTCTTCCACAGTGTTCTTCCTCCAGGAACGGAACTGCTGCCTTTCTGCACCTGCCTCCTCCTCCTCATCTTCATTGTCCTTGTCCAAATATTTACTCCAGCGACTGACTTCTGCCCTTCCCTCCTATAAGATTGGAAAATGACTGAGAACAGCAAAATACAGAGTTCTCGTTTTTAGCATTATTATGTATGTGCTGAATGCTTCAAATCACGAGTCAGTTTAGGACATGTTCTTGTGTCATGTTCCCAGGTTCAGTGCCCCAGTGGAACAGAGAGTTTTGGTATGCATCTTGTTCTCCTTCTGATTACATATACTATCCCAGCTGTCTGAACCTTATAAAGGGATCACTGATTTCACTGTGATTCACCTGGGTCAGTCTGGGTTGGTATTTACTTCAGCTTTGAAGGTATCTTACCTGCTGGACTGAACTGTCTTCATCTTGGGCTGCTGTGTTTTTGCTGTCTTCTACAGAGTCTTCTACACACCTAAAACAAAGGTTCAGAGTTTCTAGAGCACAATTCTCTCTGATGGTTTAGAACTTTCAAATGGCCTACTCACAGCACAAGCGATAGGAAGCATGGACAGGGATTCCAGATAGGAGGCATGTCAGAAAAATAAATGATCTACAGAAAAGCAATGTCAAATTAAGAATTTGCAAGATATATTGCCCAAATATGTGAAAATACTAGTTAGAGAATAGATTTCTATAGAAACTCTGTAGTTTGTGTACAAATGCAGTAACAAGTTTGCTCTAAAGCTGCTAATCATGAAATGATAAATTCTAATTGATCATAACTACAACAGCTTAAACCCCACTAATGATATCCCATGCTGCCATGGAAAAAAAGGGAAGTTATTTCACAATGTTTTGAATTTCACAATGTTTTGAGACTAGAAATAACCCTCTTTGGTGAAGTGAACAAACAAGGAGCTTTCTTCCCAAAGGCCAACCCTGAAGCACTTCGTTTATGCAACTGGGTTATCTAACAAGCTTTGACTGGTTTCTGGAAGTACCCTTGAGTGGAAAGGAAGCTGGAGCAGGTCAAGACCGGTTGGAGATGGGGGATTTGTAAACAGATTCCGGAATGAAATAAACAGGAAAGTGCTCCTCAGATCTCCCAGCCCAGCAGGAATTAACACCCAAATGCCTGCACTAAACAGGTCTTTTTTTATTAATAGCAGCAGCAGTGACTCAACAGATTCACAGTGGGAAACCCCTGAGCTCCAGCAGCAGCACCCACAGTGGTGCATCTGAGGATGCACCTCTGCACTGAGCTGCCTGCGAGATGGGCACTTCCACAGTCAGCTCATCAAACAGTAAATAAGGCAATTAGCAAACCCCTTCCAAACCCAAACTTTATCATGTGTATTCTCACGGATATAAAGGTGTGAGCAACACACATTACTGATCAAATAAACTTACCTGGAAAAAATCCTTATCGAAAGAAACAGGGCAGTGCACTAAACCGAACAGATCACTTACTCCTGTGAGGTGATGACAGAACTGGTACATGGCATAACTCTACAGCAGGTAAAACCCTCCCATGGGCCCAATTAGGTAACAGGCACCCCAGGTGTTAGGAGGTACTCCTCGACCGCAGCACATGTAACTCAACGAGCAGGTAACGATTAAACACCGTACCGAGACGTCCACCCGACTGCTTCCTCTGCCTCACCCTGCAGCAGGTTCAGCTTCTGGACATGGCGCCTGCAGTCCAGGGCAGAGCCTTGCCCGTAAAGCTGCAAACAAGAACAAAGCTTGGGGGACAGCCGCCAGGCTCCACTCCAGATGATTTAATCAGCTGAGGTGTTAATTAAAGCCAAAACATCCCGCAGGGGCCGTGTCCGCCTCGCTGGGGGATGCCTCGCACAGGTCACCCCCAGCCCCTCACCTTCTGCACCGCCTGCCGCTGGCCGCACACGCTGCAGCTCCACTTCCCGCTGCGCTTGGCCTAGGAAGGAGCGGAACAGTCGGTCCCGGCCTCTGCCCGCTGCCCTGCCCGCTGCCCTGCCCGCTGCCCTGCCCGCACTCACCTGCTGTACCTGGAACAGGCGGCAGCGGCAGCACCTCAGGGCCCAGTACTGCGGCGCCATTGCCACGGCAACGCGCGCCTTCCGGACACGTGACAGCGCCTGCGCGCCCGAGGGCGCCCCCTGCCGGAGGCGAGCGACCCAGGCCGGTGGGGTCGGGTATAATCCGGCACCGGGCGGTGCAGGGACCGGGTTAACGCGGCCTCATCGGGGCTGAGCTGAGCGGCATTGAGTGGGCAGGGCCGGGCAGAATGGGGGAGGAAAGGGAAAAAGGAATAAAAGAAAATTGGAAAAAGGAGAGGGAAATAAAAATGAGGGAAAAGGATAAAGAAAACGTGGGAAAAAAAGAAAAATGGGTAAACAAAACCAGGGAAAGACAAACCAGGTGGAACCACATCTGCTGTTTTGGGTAATCACCACAGAGAGGATGCAAGCAATACTCCACAAGCTGAGAGAAACGGGAGTCAAAGTAGCGATTCTGGTTCCTTTATTGAGTACGTGACATAAGACAGTGTAAAATCACATGTATTATTTGTACTTAAAAAAATGACAATAAATTACTGAATAATTAGTAAAAGCAGTTTGACTAATGGCTGCTCTCCAGTGATGCAGGGCACAGGAGGCAGAGAAACAAGGAACATGTACCAGCTGTGAATACAGAGACTGTCACAAGGAGGAATTAACACTGAGGAGCATGCCAAGTAGTGTTAAATGTGAACATCCAACCGTACGTGTCCTTCCCATCCTTCACATTCTGAATCCCAGCCAAGAGCCATAGCAAACCTTGCCTCCAGTGAGGGCTTAGCTCCTGCTCCTGCCCTGCAAGGCAGAGATGCCTGTGTACTGAGATGAATCTAACTGTAGGAACAGCATTAATCCTCCACCCTCGGCACATGTGTCCTACTACCAGAAAGCTAACTCTTAGTTTCTTCTGGTCTTAACCAATTTAAGCAAGCAGTCACTCAGTCTCCCAGTTATTTTGTCTCTAACTGGAAAAGAGATCTAGTCTATTACTGAGATTTCCCATAAAGGGCTGATGGCAGAGGGCCACACTGCTTTGAATTCTTCAAGTACAACTGCCCTTCGATGAGCAGGAATTTCTAACAGCATATCCACTGCTGGACTCTTTGTACAGGAGATGCTCAGGAAGGACACACTGAGCAGCTGCAGGTGATAAAATGCTCCTGCACATCTTCCTGCCCCAGGAATTTGCAAGGGCTGACTGATGAGACTGTTCTTAGGGGTCCTCCTAAAAACTGGACCCATCATTAGCTAGCGAAAATAGAGAATAGACAAGAAACAAGGGATGTTTCCTGTACTGACAGGAAAAGTCCAGCAGGCCAGCATGCCCCTGCCCTGCAACACCAAGGCTGACTTCACCGCCTTCTAATTTAGGAACTTAGTCCCTCACTATAACATCGTAAGACCACTGATTGACTTAATATTACTTCTGTACTGAAGTCAAGGAGCTTGTGGCTTCCCAGACAAACCAAAACCAATGGATTTCAAAGGATTAGGAAAGCAAATGCTAGAAAACCAGGTTTGTCTGAAAACTCCCGAATGCTGAAGGAAAACGTGATCACAAGTTATGAAAATGCCAAATCCCATCTGACAGAAACCTGCAGCCCTGAGAAATGTCCATGTTTAGATCTGAGGGTGCTGGGAGCAGTGGAGCAGATTTGCACTAGAGCTGCTGAGTCACAGAACAGCACTGACTAACTTACAAAACTGTTTCTGGGTCAGGGTCCTACAGCACTTGACTACACTGCACTAGCTCTCAGGTTGGCAGCCAGCAGTGAACGTGGTTCCAAAGCAGGCTGCATCTGCTGCGCAGGTTATCCAGGAACCTACAGCAAACAAGGGCAGGCAAGGAGCAGTTACTGTCTGAAATAAAACTTCATTAAAATAAAGGACAGCAAAAGGCAGACATGCATAATTTATGGTGGTAATTCTGTATGTCAGGGGCTATTAGGTTCTAATGCCTCTCGAGAATATAAACCTAACTCCACCAGCCAGAGTAGCCAAAGAAGCACCTACAAAAAAGTCACTGTCAGAAGCCCCTTATCAATTGGAATCTATTGTAATTGTGTAGCTACTGGTCTCTGATTAAACAAAAAAGTCCCCAAACACAAAATACCAAACCATTATGCCATCTGCCACATTATCTCCCTGTTCCTTCTCCCAAAGACAATTCCTGCTTTCCCCAGTTCACCCTGACACGGAGGAAAGTTCATAATCACTGGATGAACTGAACTGCCTCTCTACCTTCTTCTGATCTTTGACCTTTTGGAGAATGTTGACTTTTTTCTCAAAGTAGTTTACAAGGGCTGCTTCTGTCAGCATGGAAGCTAAGATCTGCTCAAAGGAGATAGACCAGTCAGTGTCAATGGTGCTACCATACCTGGCAGCTGAACTGCTGCCTTCGCAACCAACCAGGACTGTATCATCTGCAATGTCTTCACACTGCAGGGAGCCTGTGCTGACCATGGAGTAGGAAGACATGGACATATCATCTTTGGTTTCATCATCTGATAGCAGCTGCAAAGGAGAGCTTTGTCCTTCCCCTGACGCATCTCCTACAATTTGGTTCTCCTGCTGTGCTTTTTCAGGCTGAGCATCTCTGCAGGTTTTGTCCTCATGGTCAGCTCGGGGTTGCTGCTCAGCTGCTGAATTCTGACTCTGCTCAGATGTTGGTGACTCCTCTTCACTCACAGTATCTTGGGCGTTGTTTGATTTGCAGTCCTCAGACCTCCTCATGGGCCTGTTGGAGAACTTTTTCCCAACCTCCCCAATTCGCAGAAGAAGACTGGCTACAGTGGCAATGGCATGGTACAGCTCTTGCTCCACTGGGTCCTCACTGAACATGTTGTAAAGGGTCTTGCATAACTCTATGAATTGTTCCTTTAAAAGACAAAAACCAAAAGAGCTGATGAAGTGATGAAGCTGAATAAAATGACAGATTAAGCAACAGGCACCATCTTGGCAGAGTCCTTGTTTATCTGCCTCCCTACCAAGTTAATGGCAATTTGCTGTACTAATTCAAAACAGTCCAATGTGGGCAAACTCCTCCCTCTGATACAGTGGCCAAATGGAGACACAGCTAGCAATTGAATAGTGGTGGGGTTTTTCTCCTGACAAATGAACATCTGAGAAAACCTAACATTTGACTTCTGTCCTGCTACTCTTTTGTGGTCAGCTTCTAAGCATTTCCAAACTGGTTTAAGTAGCACCCATCAAAGAAATCAGAGACAGAAAAGATCACACCAGTCATCAGACTCTCTTTCCTGTAACCACATTCTTTGCTCTCCACCAAGCAGCTGTAACTTGAGGCAATGCAAAACCAAAAAAGCCAAACAAGTTCATATGACTGAAGGAGTATTTGTAACTGCTCTGGAGGGAAAACACAGATTGCAGTTCTTATAGGAAAAATTGTTCTGTGAGGCAGAGAAGATCAAATACATTTGATGGCTGGGAACAAAGCAGTTTGCCCAAGTCCACTGGGAAATTCAAGAAATGTGTGGAATTAGAGGCATCCAGAGCTCACTAGAACAGAACAGCAGGGTAAACAGCAGGCAAAGACTGAGCATGCTGGCAAAACCACTGCACATACTGCTGAATTTCCCACAAAGTTGTCAGTCACCTAATTCGAAACCTTCACATTCATTTCTTACCTGGCTCATTTTGGGGAGATCTTTAATGGTTTCTTTCTTGGACTCCTTTTCCTTGGCCCACATTCTTAGGTAGTACCTGTAGTCCTGTGGACTGGTACCTTTCTCTTCTGAAAGGTAAGAATAAGGCACTATGGTCAGGTGGTTAATGGTTTCAGGCTTCAAAAGTGAATGCTGTGCCAGCAAAAATCATGCTGGAAGCAGGTTTTGTTGACAGTCAAAGAAAGCATCTACCAGGAAGGCTGCACTGTTTTCTGCTGGTTTATCTGATCCAGTTCAGTAGAGCAAACTGTTAATACTGCTGCACCAGCCTGACTTCTCCTAAATGAACTCTACGAGCTGACAACTTGCCAGACATGAATTACAAATGTTACGCTCTTGGTATGTAGAAGAGCAGTAAGGTGTGAGAGAGCCTTATTTCCCAGCTCACATCCCACTCTACCTCTGTCCTCAAGGGACACTTTGAAAGGTTTCCTTGATACAGCAAAGGACAATGAACAGTTAGTAATAGGAGAGCGACAAGATTAGAATGTGGTCTCTATTGATGATGGAATTACCTTTTTCTGGACCATTCTCATTTGTCCTTCCTTTATCTTCTTGGGTTTCTAAAAAAAATATGGAATTAGAAAATCATGGTTAATAACTGATTTTCAGCAATACAGCACACAAAGAACATAAGATAACTCAGTGTACAAATTCAAATAATACATGAATATGTTTAATATTAAAATAGATCTCACAGTCCCACTTAGATGAGTGAACAGAACTGAATGGAAGCAAGAGGATGATGATATGAACTGGGTAAAAAGCCACACTGAAAAAGTGTATTGAAGAGCTGAGGTGGAAGGCAGAACTCTTGAAAGAAAGGGTAAAACACAGATATGAAAGACATCTGAGCAATGTGATGACTTAAAGAAGTTCAGTTATCCAAAGCAAGATAATGAATGGAAAAAACCCAGACCACTACTGAGCACATATGTGACTAATATCTACACTCACCATTATTCTCTGACTGACCTGACACTCTGGGAGCAATCACCAGACTCTAACTTCACAAACTTTGCTTCTGCTTCCCTATATTGTCACCAGACTACACAGGAAGTCTTGGCTCAACTCAGACTGTTCAATTAGCCACCCAGCACCAAACAGTATGATTACCCCTTGTACTTACTCAGGTTTCCATTTCTGGAGCATTATTACATTTTGGTAAACAGTTGACATATTTTGACCTCTTATTTGACAATCCCTAAAATCATGTTTTAAGAAATACAGTAAATTAGTCTACTAACAGTTTTACAATACAATGGCATGAATCATTATTCCTTTAAATTAGAAGATTGTGGAGTAGACACAGGTGCCATCTGTCCAGGTCAGCAGCCTCCGTGCTCTGCTCTGAGCTTATTTTGCCAATTTCTAGGGTGAGACAAATTCCATTGGAAGAAAGGACAAAACTTATTCTGATCCAGGTTGAAACTCAATAGAATCTGCTGAAAGGTATCTAACTACTTACAGAAGTTTATTCATAGTGGGAGTGTCATGAAAAGAGGAGCAGCAGCTACAACTTCAGAGTATTTTAAAATAGCCCAGTGGTGTGAGCAGATGATATCAGCATGACAGTCATGCTCAATGCATGCACATAATCCATAGACTGACCTTGAGACTCACAGTGCAGGCAGAAATCCAGCTCTGAGACAAAAGGAGATACTTGAGCAGCAGAAAAAGGGGTTGAGGGGACAATACCCCCGATAAAAGAGGAGTAAAGGCCAGACACAGACAGACAGAGAGAAGGAAACAAAAACAAGAGAGAGAGACAATGAGACTTGCATGAAAAACCTAAATCATGGTGGGAGACAGGGGCTGGTAAAAGGACATTGCTCCTCCTCAGCAGTCTGTGACTGTGCTTCAGAGCATGCTGTGTCGTGCATGAAATGGGCACTGAGGACTTTAAGCTCCAAACTTCTTTCCCATTAAGCAACAAAGACAGCAAGTTTCCATATTCTTATTGCCACCACAAGATCATGCTTTGAACAAAATCACTATTCACAGCACATGGATTTATGCTGCAGCTCCTGCCTGATCTGAGAGGCAAAGACAGCAGTGTTGTATTACCTTCTGCTGTAACATCCTCTGTGAAATAACTTGTGGCCTCCAAAGCAGACTCTGTCTCCTCTGGGTTCAGAGCTGTATTTACAGAGAAGGAAATGTTAAGATCTCTAAGCTAATTGAACAGCAGTTATCACCCACTTCATTAGCAAAAGACATGAGGCATCCCTTTTCAACTGCATGTCAGCACACACCATGCTCAACAGTAACAGTATACAGAAGCAATAGCAATCACTCACCAGGAGGCAGATGCAGTTTGTAGAGTACTTTGAGTTTTTCAGTGAGGTCACCATGGTACATCCCACCTAGAAAATAAAAAAGCAAGATTAGGAAAAACAGCCCTTCTGATAAAGAATCACCCTCTGCTCACAAGCTCAAACCAGAATGAGCTCACATGCAATGGGGAAGTGATACCTGCACAAAGCCCTGTGCCGAAGCAGTAAAGAAATCCACAGCAAAGCTGCATTTTGTTTTGCCAACTGTTTCCCAAAACAGGAGACAGTGCAGCAGCAAAAAGGCATCTTTTGTTCTCGTGAAGCTTCCCGTAAGGCAGCCACCCTCCCTTTGTGACAGTACAAACACCACTATCTCCTTTCAGTTTTCTGCTTGGAAAAGGATAGAAACTTGTTTTGCAATATTATATCATAGAAACATAGAATCATAGAACAGTTAGGGTTGAAAAGGACCCAGTTCCAACCCCACTGCCACGGGCAGGGACACCTCCCACTAAACCATGTCACCCAAGGCTCTGTCATCTCCGAACCCAACCACTTACTCATCCCTGTGACGAACTCCTTGAAGTTAATAAGAGAATCCCTGTTCTCATCCAGAAGCCGGAACAAACGCCCCGCCAGCACCGGTGTATGTGCACCACAGGACCAGGGGGTCAAAGCAATGAACAGCTCTTTGAACTGCTCCATGTCAATGCGATACTGCTCCAGGTAGGGTAAACTCTGGTCCCTGCGGGCAGCTGCAGCACGGTTATTTCCCCAGTAACAGCTCATCAGATACTTTGCCTTTGGAGGGAAAGGATTAAAAGGTCAGATGATACTACACTACAACAGCCCAAAGGAGGGTAAACTTTGTTGCAGCTCAAGAATAACATCAGGAAGCAAAGGAGACACATTCCAGGACACACAGTTTATCCCCCCATTATTACTAGTGTTACTTCACTACAAAATAACACAAAATGAAGGAAGAGATAAGGATTTTATGAATAGCACAAAGAACAATTTTAAGTGAAAAATACAAAACCTGTTATTTCAGGTTTGAACAAAATGTCACTCAGGCTTTACTGTAACAGGTTTAAGAGCTGAGCCTCTCTTTCTCAGTCCACAGCACAATGCAACTGAGTTTGCAGTGACTTGGTAAATGGAGTTGGGTAATACCACTCCTTTAAAAAAAAACACTGACAGAGGCAAAGCACGTCAGTAATTTTGTCACAATTACAGACGAAGTCAATGGCAAACCTGAGAACAAAAACTGAGGTACAGTCAATCCTAGCTCCCCATTCTAAGTGCTGTGTGACATTTCTTCCACTGACTCCAGAATCTCCTTCTGCATAAGTATCATTCAAATACTGTGAATGTGTTTTGGTTATCTTTGGGGGAAAAATAATGATCAACCAGAACATAATAGAGCCAGTCTTAGTGGCATCATGTATAACAGAATGCCACATCTGTTTCTCATAGGTTGGATTAAAAATCAAAGCAAAGCCATTGCTTTCCTTTCAATTTATTTTGATATTTGTTCTCTCTGTCAGAACACATTCTTCTTCACTCCAGCTTCTTACCTTGAACACTACGTAAAGCTCTTCTAGTTCCTCAATGGAGAAACCAATGTCACCTGACACAGCTCGAACCTACAGTCAGGGAGAAAATAGAAGGAACATTTTATTTCAAAGCTAGAAAAATTAAATATGACTCATGGAAAAATCTGTGTAATACAGAAGAGAAACAAACAAGTGCAAGGTGATACAACACAGGATGGGAGGGAAACCATAACCATTCTAATACTTCCTGTTGCTATGAATTACATGGCAGGAAGACAGTTTCTGGTCATGCAGAAATTGCTGACATTTGGAATGCCTACAAAAAATTGCTGCACTTATTCCCTGTTTGTGCAGGGACCTGACTGTGCAGACTGTGTTGCCCCGCCTCTTGTTTTTATCTTCAGATGTTTGGCTCAGGTGTACTGAAAAACAACAGTGAAAGGAAGATGTGCATGAGATTCTCCAACTAGGACATGGCACATAATTGCAACAGATATGGATGCTCCCCTTTGGCCATGCACTGGCATTTTGTTTAAGTGGCAGGTAACTAATTACATGCTAGCTAGCTTTTCTCAAAGGTTCCAGGCAAGTCATGAAACAGACAGTACTAAGCAGTGAAGATTATTACAAGGCTTACAAGTTGGCATTTATGTCCCTCCATGCCAAATATCTCATTCAATCATGCCCTAGCATTTCAATCCATTTTACTAGATTAAAGAGAACCATGTGAAGTAAAAAAACCTGAAAATATATTACAGCCAGTAAATCCATTTTTCACATGAACTGCTATTCTTTAAGTCACTCAAAACTAGGTTTGCTACTATGCAAACTTTCTAAATGCTTACAGCAAAACACATTGCATTAATATGCCATCTGGTAGCTCATTCAATCTGGGAGTCACATACCACACTCTTCTTGGCTGTATCCTCCAGAGACTGGATCACTTTCAGCCTTTGTTTAAAACGCATTTGTTCAATGTCATCTGCCTTCAGATTGCTGAATTTCTACAAGAAAGGAAGCAGACCAGGTTAGCATCATCTCCTAAAGAAAGAACAACCCCTATTCAATTACATGGTCTTCAACAGGTGCACTATCCCCTCAGAGATGATTTAACCCCCCTAGAACCATTTTACCAACAGCAAGATGAGACAAAACTTGAGCTCTATTCCCTATTCACTTCAGTCCTGTAAGAGAAGTCATGCAGAATTCATGAGAAATCCAGCATGAGAGGTTTCTAAAGAACAGCTGAAAAAGCATCTGTCAGGACTGACAGAAATACAGATCTTGTACTGTGGCAGAGATAAGAGTACAGACAGGTTGGCATTCCTTCCAGACATGTTCGTTTCTAGGACCTATATGAGATTCAGCTGGAAACACCACAGTTAAGAGGCTTTTCTACTGACGAGGTCAGACAAGTAAGATGAATTGGTGACTTTTTTTTGTACAAGAAATCAAGACAGGAGATGGCAGATTTGAAGAAACAAACAAAAGACCCAGCAAAATCATGGCAGCCTGACTGTCAGCAGCTGGAAAGGGACAGGAGATAAAAAGGGAAACGAACCCACGTTTAGCACATCATAGCAGAGAACCGTCAAATACCAGCTCTTTTAACTGTGTTCCTTCCATCATTCATTTACAGATTTCTTCTGAGTTTGTTCTCAGTATGAATAATGAGTATCTCCACCAGTGCACAGGTATTTCAACAGGCCACCTTCCTACTACTGTAACTTGGATCCCAGAAGAGGATTCCTGTGCATATAAACAGTTGATGCTTCTGTGTTTCTGGAGTACACCTCACCATTTTTATCCTTAATTTCTTTCCTCAACTCCATAGCACTGACAATCCCCAAAGATGAGTAAGAATGGATGATTTCTTAGCAAAGGAGAAAGAAATCTCTGGTATGCAATTTTTACTTATTTGCAATTTTCATTTTAATCTCCTCTGGTGCTGGGGAGACTCTTTGTAACCTGCAGTAGCCAACAGTGTTAAGTCTTTACTCATACTAAACGTGTGGATTAATGGCTTAAGCTTGCACTTAAACACCTCATGAACACTGTTCAAATTCAGGCTGTACAAAGTATAAAACTGGATGTTACTACAGAAAAATCTCTAGGGCAAAACCTAAGCCAGAACCTTACCTCATAGGATGTTTTGATGAGCTCAAAGATGTCAATTTCCAGTGGTGGGTCATCTCCACTGGTCAGTAAGGCATGCAAGTGGGGAATAGGAGGAGAGACGCTCTGTCTGTTAACTACATTGTCCAAATATCTGTGGGGAAATAAACAGAACAGATGCAAGACTCCAGGATTAGTGTCCAGGAAAAGAAGTCACATCCTAAGCACGTAATTCCCAACTTCTTTGTATCATTAACCTAAACATGTAGGACAATTTAATTTTTCCCAGCTAACCTCAATGAATCTGAAGCTGATTTTCACCCTATTTTGAGGAGTATCTACTCTTTTTAAAGTGAGCTTTTAGTTGTAAGCTGAAAATCTTGCTGCACACAGAAGAGATTCACATTTCTACCAAGAAAAATATACTGCATTTACTAGATTTGGGAGATATCTGCTTGATAAAGTTTTGCTATCCAGGCAATTCCTGCCAGGATATGTTCTTAATATAGATTAGAATTAGACAGTGAATTTCAGATAAACAACCCTTTGGAGTTCAAGTTTAAACTGAGATGCAGTAATGCATTATTCTGCCAAGCAAACAATTCCAGAAATATGGGATTCCTCCACACTTGAGCTAAAATTCAATTTCAGCTCTTATAGAAAGCAAAAGCAAAACTCTCTGGAGCTCAAGTTGCAGCCTGAAGTGTTATCTGTGACCTGCTATGTAAGGGAATTAAGTAGGAAGAGATGATGACTAAAAGGGTACCACTACTATTCCACTATAAATCAGAACAATGAATGGTACCTGCCCAGAATAGTCATGGCTTCACCTTCATCACAGCACTGTAACAACTTCTCCATGTTGGCATCAAGTATGGCCAATGATACTTGTAAGATGAACTTGATTCCCTCATAGAAAAAACAGTCGACAATGACCACAGCGCTCTCAAAGGGCATAACACTGAGAAAGAGGGTGAGAAACCAGGAAAGGGATATGGTGGAGATCACTCCTAGGTCCTGCATCTTTTCCGACAGCTGTGGCAGATGTTCTCGTGTAAGTTCTTCAAAGATGCCTTGGTCGACCAATGCACCTGGAAAACAAACAAAAATAATGGTAGAATTCAAATTGGTGGTGTCATGGTACTATACCTAAGCTAATCAATTATTAAAATATCATGAGTTCACTTCAATTTCATATAAGCCTCTTAGTATCAGAACTAAAACTTACACATTTATTTAGATTTGTCTCCTCAATAAAGCAAACATATTTAGGTAGATACTACTTCTACATTGCAGAGCACGTGGAAACAGAATTTCCCACTGCTCTATGCATTTACCCTGAAAGGAGGGGTGGAGAACTACTGCTATTATGATATTTACATCAAACTACTCTTTTACACAGACCAACCTTAAAAGCCCATGAAGCGGAGCTTTCACTAACCTTTCCTGGGAGCCTATTCTAAAGACTTAATAAACCATTCAGATAGGTAAAAAATAACCCAATAGTTTTCTTCTAGATATGCCTCTTTACTGCTAATGGTCCCTCCTGCTATCAGTTTTTAGTGACTTCATCTTCCTTGTTACTACAAGACAGCAGTTTCATAGCCTGTAGTGTCTCTTCTTACACCTCAATTAAACTCCTGCAACTTTAAAGGTTGTGCTTCATCATCTTAAAAATGCATCACATTTAATTCATTGTGAACAATAAAATGCTCCTGAGATGCTGGTGCAGCTGAAGCTGAAAATCCAGGCTCCAGCATGAATTTGAGACTCACCCACTACTCTTGTGTTGTAGTAATCTGGCAACATCCTCTCACATAAAGCCACTAGGAGCCAGAAAGCCTCTTCCTCATTGCAGTACAGCAGCAGTACTGATGTAACGATGTTCATGGCCTACGAGCCAGCAGGGTAAAATACACAGAGGAGAAAAACATGAAAACATTCATGATAGCTCTGTCATTACAGACCGCCTGAACTTAAAAAGCATGAATACAGCAAAACTGTTATTAAGAGTCACATCTATTTCCAGTTTTTACTGGTATCTGAGTCAACAGATGACCTTGAGCCAATTTACCTTCCTGTTTCAGTTCCTCTGTTTGTGAGGCAGCAAAGAATACAATTACTTTTTGTCGAGCACTTAGACCAATCAGTGTGACTAACTACAATTTTCACAGTTTTCATAAAAAACTTTGTAACAATTTGATTGTAACAGAACAACATAATAAGAATGCCTAACACCAGAGCAATACACAAACTGAATCTGAATTTCCAGAGTTGTTTCACAAATGAGCAACTGGCTTGGTTGTCAACATACTGCCTATGCTCATCATCATTTATTTGATCCAATTGCTCTTTTCAATGAAACCATTTGATGATTTTCCTGAGCTAGGAAAGCTCTAACAGGAAAACTCATAAAAGACTCTCATAACACCTAACAAAAACCTGCAAAGTCTATTCAAATACTATATCCAAGGGATAGTCAAGAGATCTTGCAACGTCACCACTTTTCCTGCTCTCACACCACCCCATGGAGAACATGAAGGAAAAGCTTGAAACTTAACAAAAAAACTGCAGAAAAAGACCAAGTCAGTCACGGTCACCACTGAGACCAATAAAGTCTAAGGCTTCTTTCTTACCTGACAGTATCCAATTGTCGGATTTCTGAATGCATAAGCTGTTAACACTCTGCGGAGGGCAGCAATTCCCAGCTCATTCTGGAAGGCAGGATGTTCTGGCATAGAACGGTGCAGATCTCTCTCAATTTCTTCTGTAGCAAGATTGTACTTTCCCATTGACTTTTCCACAAGATCTGCATAGTAACCAGGATGAGTCACCATCTCATTCCAAGCCCCTGTAATGACAAATAAATATTGCTTCACCTTGAGAGCTCTAGAATACAGATTTAATGGCCACAGGAAGAACTGCATGAATTCATTAACTACAAATAGATGTGAAAGTAACAAACTCATTGTGAAATTATCATGTAAAGATTCTAGATCCCAACACAAACGCAGACAAAAGAAGCTAAAGAGCTACTACACTCATAAAACCCCATAATCTCAGGAATGTGATCACTGCATTTTTGGCAACACCACCATGAAATGAATCATTCAGATGGGAGTTAACCTGTGATTAATTTCTTCTGAAATGAGCTAAGATTTATCCCTTTTCCTCTGAGATGTGCAGAAAGCTTATTCTTACTAGCTGTCAAGGTACCCAGCACACCATCCTACCTGAGAAAAGGAGCCACAACTCTCCACGAAGGTTCTCTGGGATTCCTTTTTGCACCAGCTCCCTTGTCTTGGCAGTACGATACATACACATCCCTCGCCCATATTCAAAGAAATGGATGTTCCAAGACTCTTCTTTCATCTTTTCCTTTGCCTTCACGGAAACAAGCATGGCAATTTTAGGAGATTAATGTCTCTTTATGTTTGTAGGACAGGTGATTTCTGGATACGCTCAGGACCACACTTCACATGAGAAACACTGCATTGTGACATTTGAAGCATTTATTCTTCTACCTGAATGAAGAGATGCATCCTAACCTACACTGTTCTGAATCACTTCTGACCTCACTTAAAGTCTTTAAAACACTAACACGGGCTGTGCAATAGCATCACACACTGCAAACCTGCACGTAAATGCAAGCAGAACCATAGCCCAAGACTAGCAAGCAGAAATCTTCTTTCTTGATCTGAAGAAAAGTAGCTCTTCACAGACATGAATTTACATCCCAAAAGCACAGTAACACTAATTTCTCACCCTCTACTGAAGTACCTTGGTTATCTCAGTACTGATAAAGCAAGCTGACAGTCAAGTTACATCTATGCAACACTATCACTGTGGCAGACAAAGCAGTGATACTGCAGGACTGCCTAGGGATAAAATGAACTTTAAGTCAGACCAGGACAGGAAATCTGCAACCTACTGCAAACTGGAGTTAATTCTTTTAAGTTAAAATATTATTTACCCCTTTGGGTCCTGAAAGCTCCTCGGAATTTCTTCTGAAGAGTTTGAGTAGTCCCTGTGAGGCTGTTGGCACTTTCCCAGCACAGAAGTTGATAGGTTGACTGCTGAGAGCAGACATGGGACTAACAGCAAGTGGGCTGCTGGAAGGCAACTCTGGAACCTGTACAACAGAATATAAAGCAGCTGAGCTCAGGCAGCCTCCCTCCTCTGCTAACTGTCTAACAAAAAGACAGCATTTGCTGGTAAGGAGCACTGTTAACACACTGTATGGAGCATTACTCTGAGAGGTTGACAAATGCTGCTTCCTGCTCTTTCCTTAGTACCTCACAACCAGGATCAGCCAAATTCCACTTCCATTCCCTGTCGCTGCCGCATGGTTTCTTCGATGGTGTTCTCTGCAAGAAGTCAGAGATTCTCTGTACCAAGAAATCTCGGTCTTTCAGATTGGCAAAGAAGAAGGTCATTTTACTTTTAGTGCTGATGGACAGAGGGCTGGGCAAGACACTGGAACTATCTGCTTTCTCAACTATTGTCACCTAGAAGAAAAAGACAAGGCTCATATGGGAGATTCTCTATGATCTATAAAGCGGTGCACAAAAGAAAGAAGGACACAAAAGGCAAGAAAGTCCTATATCTTAATACACAGGTAAGAAATCCCTACCTCCCTGAGAGGAATGATGAGATGACAGGCCTCCTCTGCCTTGCTGGCAAAACAAATGTAATTGTTGGAAACAAACATCTGGCCAGGAATATGCATCTTGTTGAATGGTGTCCACAAGGTACAATCTGTGTGTCCATCCAGGCATTCATCCTTGGGCAACCGGAAAGTGGCACGATAGCACTCATTTTTGGCTCGAGCATCCAGGTCTCTGAAGAAAAGTAAAGAGTAATCCCCAGAGGTTTTTTCTCACTGGAAAAACCTACTCAAACACTAATGTTAAGTGTTAACTTCAATCAACCTTCAGACTCTGCTGTGTATTCTTAGTATTCATTTCTCTAACTGAGATGCCACCCCTTATCTAACTCCTCTTTCAGCCTTCAGACATGCTTCACTGACAACGTATGTCCTGCAATACAAGATAAAATACGCAAGTGCAGAGAGTAGTCCCCAGCAGCAGGATTTATCACAATAAAAATGTATATTACTTTTTAGAACTCTTCAACTTCCGACAATGGGGCTGATGTAATTTTCTTCTTTCACTTATATTTTACAGGATTTTCAACAGTTTGTAGTTGAAAATTCCTCCTGACCATGCCTACTCATGCATGACTAAGACACGAGGGTGTGTGTGAATTCAGTACCCATTTGGGATGAGAAGAAAAAAGATTAGGCAGAAGTCTAATGACAGGAATAAGTGATACAGTCAGAGTGGGAAAACCCCAGAGGCAACTGGGAGCTACACAGTAATGCAGATTTATTATAACAATCCCATGTTATTTGTCTTGTTTCCTCACTGCTGGAAACACATACCTTTTTAATGCAGAGATGTTTTTAAGAGGCTTCCTGGGCTTCGGGAGGGACTTGTCCTGTAGGAAGCTCTCATTATCTAGCAGTTGCCGCATGGCAATATTAGCCAACTGCTCCATCAGCTTGAATGTCTCGTTGATGTTGAGAAACATGGAAAAATAAAGTTCACTGTCCCTTGTGCTTACTTTAATGCACTCAGGGAACAGCAGTGTGGCATTTTTTTCCAGCTGGGTTACATCCACCCACTGGATCACCAGTGTAACTGAGAAAAAAAGATGAAAACCCCATATTACCATTTGAGGCAAAACAATATTCAGAAATGAGGCTCAAGGGGCCATTAAGCTCTTGGTGTAGCAGCATTTTTTCCCCCCTCTTACACAAGGACAATTCTTTTCTTTATACTTTTACTGGGTTCTCCAAAAATACTTGGAAGTAATCCTTGTGATTAACTGGACTCCAAACAATGCAGTTCCAGAAGGACTATCTCCTATCCAGTAAATGCCTTCAAGTACAATTACTCAAGTTTTCACTCTTTCTTTCCACAAATTAGCTTTTAACTCAGGAGTTCAGGCTTTGTAAATACTGGATCCTGGCGGTGGTTCCAAATAACTCACCAAGGTAAAAATACCGTTAGGTTCTCCAATCCAGCTTATGTAAAACTTTGGTTGTACTTGTACAACAATTGACTCAGGTACTCGGTCTAAACATCTCTGAAGTGCCTATGAGTGCAAGGACTGATCTATGCATTCAGCTAGAGCCTAAAGGATTCCTAAACGAGAAAAAAGCCTGTCATCTGAAAAAAGGCCATACACAAGACCAATGCATCAAAAAGTCCTTGGTAAATGGCAGAAAAACAACTATCAGGCTTTTAACTCACCCTCTTTGCCCAGCAGGAAGGAGTAGAAACAGAGGTGATTGACAGTAAGGTACAGCCATCCCTGCCTGGGTACACGGCCCTTCCAATAGCTGCAGGAATAGTAATTGACCAACTTCTCCACCTCAGGCATCCCAAACTGCTTCCGCATTTTCAGTTCAGCCTCTTTGAATTTACCTGGATCCTCTTCACTCTGAGGCTGCTCATTCTTGTTCTCTTCAGCAATAATCCCCTGAAAGGACATGGGAGAAGAGAGAGAAGAAATGAGAGAAGTAACAGAAGGGAACATGCCTGCTGACATACATAATGGACAGCAAAAGGTCATGGCAGCAGTCCGGAGGACAGAAAGAAGAAACACAACACAGCAGTTACCATTTTTCCTGTCAAGTTAGAGAAATGGTAAAGACATGCAGAAGAGCAGCCAGATAGCCTGGGAGTCTATAATCTGGGATCCATTCCCGAACACATGCAGCAAGTACTCGTTTAAAGTTTGACTGAGTTTCTCCTGGCTGGCCTGGTAACACTTCGAACACCCTGCAGGAGAACCAGTCTGTTTTCACTTGCATACATGCTTCTTCAACAGGAAGAAGATCATCTGCCAGGAAGGGCAGAACTCCACAGTCTGTCAGATCTTGACTGGCCAGAAGGAAAAAAACAAATGACCACAATCTCTCTGACACACAGAAAATACAAAGAGTCTGACAGGAGCACTGAAAAAGACTCAAATTGCTGCTGTTCAATAGCAAACTGTATGTACAGGTTTCTACTCTGGAGAATTTGTGGGCTGGGAATCTGAGGAGGGTTCACTGCACAACAAGCAGACACCTGTCTGATTCTGAAGTCAGTAGAAATTGGGGTGCAGTTCTTTTACAGCCTAGATGCCTTTTAGAGCACTGTGGCAGGAAAAGTGCGTTACTTGCAAACTAGAATTCTCCCTGCTGTATTTGTTGCTAGATGAATCCTTGTTAAACATTCTCTCTGCATCAAAGGTATAATCAGCAAGGATTTTAAAGAGGTATATTTTAATTAGTAAGAGCATCCTAAGCAGGCTGTTCCCTGAGATCTACTGCTTGTAACTTTTTCCCTCACACAAATACCTTTGGCCAGTGTTATGACTGCAACATGATGCTGATAATACCATATATATTCCATGACAATTTCAAATGTATGTGTGTCTGAAAAGGGGGCAGAGAGAAGTCTTGCAATGGAGCTCTTGCTTCCTCCCTCCCTCAGGTAAAAAATTCTTAAAGCCATCTCCTCATCCTTTCTCAGGATCTGAAGTCCTTCAGGGAAACATGTCACTTACATGTATCTTGCCCTTCACAAAGGTGGTGATATCTTCTTCATTATCAAAGATGGAGAGAGTCTGCAGTAAGTTATTCTCCAGCCATTCCCAATGCTTTGTGATCTCTTTACGAGATGACCCTAATTGAAGGGGTGAAAGATGATGGGAAGAACAAAGAAAAAGAAATTAGAACACGGTGTCTTTTTTCCCTCCAAGTTCACAGCAGGAAACTAATAATTACCAAACAGCAATCGGGAGAAATCAAACACAATAACTGCATACATATCAAAGATATTTTATGTACACCAACATTATGTTTCTAATGAAAGGCCCCCACTGCCACCAAGGATAATAACACCACCAACAGATCACCCTATCTGCCAGTGCACACTAAACACAGCCTTTTTCCCCAGACAAAACGTGTTCTTATGTTCCAGACAAGAAGTACTCTTTTAGTCCTTGGTATTCTGGAGCAAAAATAATTAACTTTCAGTAGACTCCTGAACATTTTACACCTACAGAAGAACTGAGCTCTCTGCACCTACAAAGAGGCTCTGTATTCCATGGGCAATGGTCAGCAAAAAGCATAAAAATCCAAAACAAAAAGCAACCAAATATTCATGCCAAAGGCTTCACTTTCTTAAGTAAAAATGCCTCATCAAACTTCCCACTAGTTTGTTGCCTTTAACCATCTACAACAGCTCACAAATGACAAGCTGCACTGTGTAACAAATTTGAAGAACCTTTCTATAGGAAGTTATCCTAGTAGACATTAATTATTTCAAAGATATGTGTTTACTAAAAGATTTCCTCCTCTCCATTGACAGCTATCATTGTGTTCTCTTGCAGACAGAAAAAATGCAGAAAAAATTAAAAAGCTATTTATATCCTTACCAAGAAACATTGCTAAATGCAGAGGAAAAGAAACCCGTTTAAATGCAAGTCAAAGACATTTTTAAGTTTCTCTTTGCCGAAGTCCAGTAAATTCATCATCTGAAGCTTTATGCAAAAGCAGTGGGATATCTAAAAAAGTTAACAGCATGCCTCCCTCTACTCGGTTTCGTTGTATGTTGCACCCCTCCCTGTGGTTAATGATGGAAGAGAAGAAAGCAGCAGACACTCAAGCTGTTCCCTAAAGCTACTGCTCTACCTGACTTTAAGAAGCAGCTTCAGCAATGAAACAGCCTTCACGTATTTGCAGCTGGACACCTAACCACAAAGCCCAACAGCAGATAATCTGTGGTTTCATAAGTAGAAATAACTCCAAGAACTGAAATTAAAAACTAAAAGCAAGTAAGCTGTCCTACCTTAAAGCACTGCAGGGCCTTGAATTTGAGTCTGCGTGCACAGCCCAGTGGATTAGACAACAGGAGTTTAATTGACATCTGTGCTAGCCATCTGACAGTGTTTTTAAAGCACTAATGATTTTGAGTAATACAAAATGGCCTATTTTAAGGTCACAGAGTTATCAACTATAGGATACTTCGGTTGTCAAAAAACCGCCACAGGTCCAGCAACAATGATAGGGGAATAAAGTCTGAGTTTCACTTTGTTTCAGGAGCTGCATCTCCCACCAAGTCGTAGCAGACAAATTGCTAAAATGAGGCAGGCCTCAGTAACTGACATCTAAGCACAACATTAAAATTACATACAAGGAGGAGTAAACCAATTCCTACAGAGAGCTGTGAGAACAAAGGCCAGAACCTTTGGCTGGAAGGCCAAAGCTGTGTGCATGACCAGAATGCTGCCACTAGTATTTACACATGATAAATTGTACCTAAAAGATAAACACTTTTCAACTGGTGAGAGATATACATTTCATAACTTCAAGTACTTTGACAGTCAAATGAGAACCAGATATGATTACAAAAATACTCTGGATGAAGACAACGTATTTACTCCAGTATAATTATTTACCAAACTCCATTCAGTTGTTACATAGCCCAGCTCGTTTTACCACGCTGCATTTCTTAAAAGCAACTGAGATACAGAGGATATCAATTAAAACACTTCTGCTATTGCATAGAAGTAACACACTCATTAGTGTCAAAGTCCTACAAAATTTCAGATTTGCACCATATGTGGCCACTAAATATTCTGCTTTTTTCTATGCAGCTTCTGGCTTGCCGTTTAGTTTTCTTTCTTCCTCTCTGCCTCCTCCTTCCTCAAAAGGGGAACTTTCTGTGAAACACAGCAACTTCTAAACCTCACTTCAGCAGAATTTCAGTAGCTCTGCAAGGAAGAATATTATGGTGGTTGCTTGGGGAGAAGACAGAAACAGTGAAAAAAAGACATCGAGAAGTCTGGGCTTAGCATGTAGCTACTTCATGCTCAGATTTTATGTCCCAACCACAAAGTGAGAAGTGAAGATTCTTACTATAAACAAGACTGATCTAATAAATACGTCTGAAGATACTTTACTCTTTAGCAACCAGCAGGACCTAAAGCCTTAATCAAAGTTTATCAGCAGATACTAGAAGGTTGTACCGTGATATTCTAATACAGCAGTTGCACTTCTCAAATAAAGGAAGCCAAAGACTCTTGATGTTTTTTAAAAACATCAATGTTTTATACAGACATAGTACATCTATAAATGCATTACAGATGTGGGATCTCTGATTATCTGAACCAAAAGAGTAATAAAAATCCAGCCTCCAACAACAGTCACATCACTACATACCGCATGCCACTGCCCAATACACTTGAGAGTCCTGAGTCTGGTGTAGAATACGATATGGGGCAACTCTGGCACTGGAATCCAAAACCACGTCTAATGTTCCCACAAGAAGACCTAGGAGGCAAAGAGGGAGAAATTAAAACAAGGAATTACCAAAATGAAGAACTGGGTTAAGTAAAAACACGGGATGAAAACTAGGGAAAAATGATGTTCCTATGATGTATGCTGTGATGGAAGAACAATGGCACTTGGTTGAGACAACGAAGACACACATCCAGTCACTGCAAGGAAATTACCTACAAACCAACTACAGCCAATCCCACTGGTAATGGAGAAAGTTACAATGGCAATTAAGCATCTCCTAAACCTCATTATATTCCTTTGCCTTCCTAGGAGAGTTTTCTAATACAAGTGAAATGTAATTTCCTCTGTGGGGTTTTTGTTGCTAATAGTGATTTTTAAGCCTACTGAACACCAAACAGTTTTCAACACTATATCTCTCAGCATCACCTATGCAAACAGCAGGTAAGATAATTCATCCAAACTGGAATCAAGCAGCTCCAGAAAAACTGGTACTCACAGGTTTCAGTGTTGTTTCTGGAACTACTTTGATTAAACAAAGAAAGAAGGCAGGGAATCAGAATTTGGTAATACAGAAGTTCAAGTACTTTTTGTACATGATGTTAAGTAAAAAAGAAGGCACTTCCAGAATACTGACAGCAACTTTGTAAAGCAAACCCATGTATTTCAATTCAGTCTATTTTCTAGATAATTCAAATACCTAAGAAGATAGTTTGCTTTGTTATTCTACATAGCGTACTATGAACATCTTTAAGGCAAATTAATTTTGCCACTTCCTCATGGCTACCAGTTTTCTAACACTAGAACTTGGACAGCATGATTCTTCTTCTCAATCCCTATGTGGGAGGCAGAGAGCTCAACCCCCCTGCTCTCCTCTGTATGGCTTGGGCAAGCCTCACCAATATCTCATTTGTTACCATGAAACATGCTACTTCCTCCCCTTTATCTCCTTTGGCTAGTAACAGACTAGGAATGTATCACCGATCATAGTTCAAGAAAAATGCCATCCATAGCAAGCTCATCTGGTAATCCTTAAACCAAGTATGCATGTATCCAGCACAGCAGGATCTCAGTTTTGGCTCCAGGTTTCTTGTGTACAGTTTTAGACAGAACAGGTGTTTAAAAGTCATTTTGCATACTTCCTATAACAATAACAAACGTGTCAAATATTGACACATGGACCAGTGAAGACACATTGACATGTTTCAGAATCTGAGTACAACAACAACTTACTTAAACACCTTTCCAGCTTTCAGGCTGAATAGCTACATTCTACCTCTAAAATGTCAACTTGCAGTTGTACAGCTCCATAAGGACACGTGGCTTTTCACACGTAAGAGCTCTGAAGAATACTCTCTTAGTGAGCTAAGCTAGCTCAAGAAGTAAACTGGCTCCAAGCTTCCAACAACAAATCAGTCCAAATATTTCCACAGCAGCATCAGGTATTGTTTCTTCTTGCAAGAACCTGGTGACTCCAGAATGCCTATATGGCTACATGTGAAATTACACAATTAAGTTATGCTGCATAAAACACAGCAATTCAAAACAATGTTGAACACTGTGAACAGATGAAACACACTAAGGGTGCTTATCAGCTTGTGTCATTTCTGCAGTCAGTGTATTTGGTTAACAGGGCTAATACATGAAACTGGTTGTGTGTAATGCACAAACGTAAAAACCACACTGGTTACAGAATCACAGAATAGTTAGGGTTTGAAAGGACCTTAAGATCATCCAGTTCCAACCCCCCTGCCACGGGCAGGGACACCTCCCACTAAACTATGTCACCCAAGGCTATGTCCAACCGAGCCTTGAACACTGCCAGCGATGGAGCATTCACAACTTCCCTGGGCAACCCATTCCAGTGCCTCACC